>APFE031213606.1:250344-266792 GCA_000404065.3 Pinus taeda
AGGCATCTCCAAACTTGCGTTGGACATGAGGTAGGCCTTACACACATTTGTTTGCCATTATTTATAAAGCGCATTTAGAGAAAGATAGTGTCTGGTTGGTTTGTTTGTCATTAGGTCTTCATTAGATTCTAGGAAGGTCTATCTTGTCCACAAGATCGACTCATTCCGTGTGACAGTTGTGATAGCAAATACACTAAAGGTCATAAGTGTGGGGAGAAGAAATTATTTTACATAGATTGTGAAGAGGAGGAAGAAAATGAACAGGAAATGTCAAAAGAAGAGGATATACACCAGGAAAAAGCCCTAGAAAAAAAAAGAAATGAATCTGACCATATCTTGTAATGCATTGGCTGGAATTACCACTCCTCAAACTATCGAGATAGAAGGGCATATCAAGAAGAAAAAGGTAATAGTGTTGAGTGATTCGGGAAGTACCCATAATTTTATTCATTGTAAGATAGCCAAGGAATTGAATTTCTTCCTATATCCAGTACCAAAGTGTCAAGTGATGGTTGTAAGTGGAGGAACCATAAATTGCTTAGGAAAGTGCCATAATATCAAGCTATCCATGGGAGAATATGTATTGAACAGCCCAATGCTTTCCATTCCAATGGGTGGTGCTAATGTTGTACTAGGAGTCCATTGGCTACAATCCTTGGGTACAATAACTTTTATTTTTCAAGAACTTTTCATGAAATTCTTTTCAGAAGGAAAGGAAGTTGAATTAAGGGGTATCGTAGGGAAACTGGCAAAGATAATCAGCTCTAAGGGAATGACAAGCTTCTAAAGAAAGAACAACAAGGCATAATTGCACAATTATGTTCACTAGAGGTTCCCACATCGAAATCATCCATTTCTCGAGATCTCCAAAAAGTCTTGACAATCATTCCAAGGTATTTGAGACTCCCAAAGGCATTCCACCTATTCGTGATCATGATCATGCTATTAATTTGATTCCAAGAAGTGTTCCTCCAAACATCAGGCCTTACAGATATCCCTATGTCCAAAAGAGTGAAATTGAACTTATGGTTGTAGAAATGCTAGAGGTTGGTATAATTCAACCTAGTCAAAGTTCTTTCTCTGCTTTAGTAGTATTGGTTTACAAGAAGGATGGATCATGGCGCATGTGTCCAAATTATAGGGAGCTCAACAAGCTTACTATTAAAGATAAATTTCCCATTCCTGACATTGATGAATTATTGGATGAATTGCATGGATCAATTGACTTCACTAAGTTGGATCTTCATTCAGGATATCATCAAATCAGAATGAAGATTGAAGACATTCCAAAAACAACATTTAGAACTCATGAGGGTCATTATGAATTTTTCGTCATACCTTTTGGCCTTACTAATGCACCTTCTACATTTCAAGGTTTGACGAATTCCATGTTCAAACCCTTCCTTTGACCAGGTTGAATTATACCAACCTCTAGCATTTCTGCAACCATATGTTAAATTTCACTCTTTTGGGCATAGGGATATTTGTAAGCTCTGATGTTTAGAGGAACACTTCCTAGAATCAAATGAATATCATGATCATGATCACAAATAGGTGGGAGGCCTTTGGGAGTCTCAAATACCTTGGAATGATTGTCCAAGGTTTTTTGGAGATTTGGAAAAATAGATGATTTTGATGTTTAAAACTATAGTGAGCATAATTGTGCAATTACGCCCCATTGTTCCTTCTTAAAAATCTTTGGCATGCCATTAAAGCTAATTATCTTTCCAAGTTTCCCTGCGATACCCCTTAATTCAACTCATTTCCTTCACAAAAAAAAAAAAAAAAAAAAAAAAAAAAAAAAAAAAAAAAAAAAAAAAAAAAAAAAAAAAAAATAAATAAATAAATAAATAAATAAATAAATAAATAAATAAATAAATAAAATAAAAAAAAAAAAAAATTATTGAAAATTAAAAGCTATTATCCCCAAACATTGTAACCATTCGACTCTTAGTACAACATCAGCACCACCCATGGGAATGGAAAGCATGGAATATTCAATACATATTCCCCCATGGTTAGCTTTATATTATGACACTTTCCAAAGAAATTTATAGTTCCTCCATTTGCAACCATCACTTGACACTCGAGTGTTGGATATAGGAAGCAATTCAATTCTTTGGTTGTCTTACAATGAATTAAATTATGTGTACTACCTAAATAAATCAACACGCTTACCTTTTTCTTCTTGATATATCCTTTTATCTTGAGAATTTGAGGAGTGGTAATTCTTGCCAACACATTGCAAGATATGGTCAGATTCATTTCTTCTTTCTCTAGGGTTGGTTCCTAGTGTAAATCCTTGTCTTTTAATGTTTCTTGTTCCTTTTCTTCCTCATCTTCACAAACTATGTAGAATAATTTCTTCTCAACACACTTATGACCTTTACTGTATTTTCTATCACAATAATCCCTTTTGCCCTTTTTTCCTCCAATTGTTGTGGCATAAACTTTGTATGTTGTGGACAACTTAAAGAAGCAACACTTCCATCTTTATAGTTGTGAGTGGTAGACTTCCTTGTTGCCATAATTTTGCTTTCAACTTTTCTTGCCACCCTGAATGCCTTCTCCAATGAATCAAGTTCCCAAAGGCAAACCTAATGTTGGATTTTATCCTTCAAAATCCCTATGAATGCATCAACCATACGCTCCTCTGGAATATCAGTTACCCTATTATTCAATTTTTGGAATCCCTCAATGTGCTCCGCCATTGAACCCTTTTGTTTGAGGTTGATCAATTAGATAAAGAATGTGTTGCTCTTTGTATCCTCATAATGTGCTATCATTTCCTCTGTAAAAATTGACCAAGTGACAAGTGGTTTACGAGAACAAAGCCATCGATACCATACAAATTGATTGGGTTCTAAATATAAAGATGCAATGCGTACATTTTGTGTGTGTTGAACATCATTTAGATCAAAATATTGTTCCATTTGTAGTATCCATGTTATCGAATCCTTGACATCAAACTTCCTCATATCTATCTTTGGAATGTGGTATTTCTTAAACCCCACATTAGAGTCTCTAAAATCATAGTTCATATTCCATTTGTCCTCATCATGATTTTCACGGATTACCTTGTCATCACTGGGAAGCCTTTCTTGCAACAACTTTGTCAAACCTTCCTTCAAGCATTCCATGTTTGATTTTAAACCATTCATGTCACCTTTTAAACCATCCATGTAACCTTTTATTTATGCTTTTAAGTCATCCATGTCATCTTTGGTTGCTCTTTATGAAAGCGAAATTTGTTGCACTTGGTCTCATAGTTTTGATATATCATGCAGTTATTCTTCCTCTTCATGCGTCATAGTAGATATTTCTAGGGGATTAATAGGTGTAGAATTCTTTTGTTTGGGAGGCATTTTAGAACCCAATACTGATATACATGCTTCAATATGCCCTTGGAATCACTTCAAACTACTTTTTCAAACAAAAGTTATTTAAAAAAAAAAAATACACACTTTTTTCTTGCTTTTAGGAGCTTGATATTGAAATGGTTGTAACTCTATAATTTCGGATCTCCAACGTCTGAAGTTTGGTCTTGTGGTAGCCCTATGAATATTCTTTTCAATGCCATAAATCAGACCAATATTGGATTATTCAATATAGAGTTATGCCATATCTCCCATGATGACCCCGATTATTGACTGGTTTAGTAGAAAAAAGTTGTATGGGATGACATGTGTCGTTGTTTCAACATTTGGCACTGAAATTGCTACAAAAAACTAATGTTTGTGCACTTTCAACCACTTATTACATAATTCAAATTCAATGCCTGAAATGAAAGTTATGACAATTTTCCCTAGGTCATCTATTTGAGATGGAATTTTGGAGCTTGCACAAACCCTAAATTCCCCGGATCATATATCAGAAAATATAGAGAACCAAGATCTGAAATTTGTACATGAAGTTAACCAAGATTTTGGCTCCACGGGGTAAAAATTTCATCTTCTAAATCCTCATAGCAAAAAAGTTATAGTGAAAATTCCAAGATGGCCTTGTTTGAAGAAGAGAAACCCTAGAATCCAAAGCTCTTATACCAAATGTTATGCAACAATCTCACAAAAAGATAGATCAACAACTTAAAAATTATGCTCTTCAAGGGGGAAACCTCCTTTACATTACATAAATTAACAATTCTTGGATGATTCAAATGATAAGACCTCCTTGGTATACACTAATAATAATAAGGGGAATACACTTGTATTATAGCGACCTAACAAAAATTGAGTGGAGTTCCAGTTTTCTGTCGTGGGTTTGGCTAAGAATTTGGGAGCACCGACTTCAGATTGTGGCGCAGTGACCCACCTAGCCTTGACCCCTATTCGGTGCAGGTAATCCTTTCGCTTTTTCTTTGGTTTTCTGGCGTATTTCTTGCTCGGGTGATGGTCGAATTCTGGGCAAAGTTTTGCTTTTGTTTTATTGTGTGGAATTGGGCTTAGGACAAGGGTAGTGAGATTGCACTTATTGGAGGTCTTCTCTATTTGAGGTGGAGCGTTTTTGGTGAACGTCTCTTGGGTGGTGATCTCCGTTCATGTTGGGAACTAATTATTTTTCGAGCCTCTGCACCTCTCCGTACATGTTGGGAACTAATTATTTTTTTAGCCTGTGCACCTCTCCGTTCATGTTGGGAATTGGTTATTTTCCGAGCCTATGCACCTCTCCATTCCCTTCTAGTTTATTTATCCTTTTCCCTACTTAGTTCTGGTCTCTATCCCAAGATTACATCTTTCTTTTTCTAGTCCTAAATAGGCATTATGTTGTTGGGTCTCTAGACCTGGTGGGTGGAGTGGTTGCGTGTCTTGGAGTTTGTTTCTTCCTTTACGGGTGGTGCAATTGTTTGGGGATTGGTCTTGAGTGTTGTCACCCCTACTCAGTTTTGATACTATCTTATCATTGGGGTTTGGTTCCCAAAGGTGGGGCTGGGTTCCTGGGTTCTTAGTTTGGCCCCTGAAATTTTGCTTTGGTGAGATAGTTGGGGTTTCCTCTAAGTTTTGTTCTGGAATTACACTGCATAAGTGGTCATGTTGTGCTAGAGAGGGTATCCTCGCCGAGTGGAGGGAAACCTTGCAGGCCACCATTTCAACAATCACAGTTCATATACGACAAATTTTGCAAGTATGGAATGAGAAGGGGAAGTGGATCATGCCCAAGACCACTCCCTGGGACATGTAGACACCCCGACATCTCTGGATTCCATCGCCGATCAACTATGAGGAATCTAGGCCAACCTGTACATCCTCCGAGATCATAGGTATGAGGACAAAAACAAATTGGTAGCCTACATGAACGACATCTAGTTCAACGAAAATGAAATTCTAGAATAGTTGGACAACATTCGCTGAAGCCAACGTCGTACTAATTATCACCTTCATGACCTAGAAGCTCATGTAGAACATATTGCCTTTCACAAACATGAAAGAGCTGGAATTCTTACAACACTTCTTGTGCTTCCTCCCCAACCACCTCTGTGATATGTTGCTTTCAGTACATTTTTCCTCCTTTTTGGCTTGTACAACTAATCAGCCTATCGGAAATAATGGTTAAGTGGAAATATCTTTTGTATGCTCCAGCTCCCCTTGCCAACAAATATGGTCAAAATGAGGCCAGAGAAGTCGTAGAGACACATTTTGTACTATCTATTTTCATGAGAATATAATAGTTGACCTTTGACTCACAAAAATAATATATATATATATATATATTCAATTTTATTTCAATTTTCAATTTTTTTATAAAACACTACTTGCATTGAAATATGTGAATATATTTAAAGAACAAATACATAAAAACAATAAAAATTCAAATCTTATATTTATTTAAATATTTTAAAGAGAATAATGTAATTTTAAGGTGTATGAGATTCTCTTTATATATTGGATCTTCTTAGTAATTAAAAACAAATTGATGTATTAGAGCGAGAGTGTGATATCATCTTGTTTGTGAGGCGCTCTCCAACCCAATATAGAAGAGATGTTGTAATGCCATATTATGTTATCTAAAGATTTTGACTCGGTTAAATTACATAAAAATAAAATAACATTATTTAAAATAAAATTAAAATTAAAATAAATTAGTCAATTAGGCAATTTATTCTTGGGGTTTTTGGGCTATGTTGTAATGTCATGTTATTTTTATCTTTATGTTATCCAAACATTTTGACCTTGTCAAATTACATAAAAATTAAAATTAAAACAAAAAATTAAAATTAAAATTAAATGGTGAAATTTGGTGATCCCTGTGATATGAAGTATTATGTAAACAATGTGATTCAAGGTTCAAATCCATGTGAGTTAAGTCAACAAAAAAATAAAATAAAATGGTAAAATAGTCAATTTACAATTTAGGGTTTTTGGGCTCACAACGCATGATTTTGTCAATTGTATTCTTCTCTAATGTAGCCTATTAAAGGCATAAAAATCCATTTAAATTTTCTGAGAACTTATTGCTATCATTTTTTTAAAATAGGTAACCGTAGAAAGAACTCATGAAGGAGTTGACAACAATCTCGAATGCGTAGAAAACACTGAGGCGATGATTCAAGCCTCTAAAGTCTGCCATGATGTAATTGCTCTTAGCTCTTTTTTGTTTAAAGATATTACTGATTCAAAACATAACTATAAGATCATTGTTTTCTTTCTAATTAAACACCTATAATCAATATGTTGATAAGTGAAAGGGAATTTGATATCATAATTTTGAATTTTTAGGATTGACGTGTATCTGTTTTGGCAGGTGTCCCTCTTTCAGACGCAATGCTTGCAATGAATCCTGTGAATTTTCTGAACAAGGGGATGTTGGAAGGAACCTTCTTTGGAAACTATAAACCTGATCTAGATTTCTAAGCCTTGCAGAGTTGTACTTGAATAAGGTATGACTTCAATCATTATTCAATGATGTGTTCATTTGTTTTGTTAGATTTCCTTGCTAGAAATTCATTTGTGATTTGTCAATGTACATGACAACACCAATTTTTGTTTCTGAGATGTAATTTGGGTTTTTAATATATCCTTACTTGATTTTTGTAGAAGCTTGAACTAGGTTGAAAGTACTAAGTTCTTAATTGATCATTCCTTGTTTCTTAGAAGAAGCTTGAACTAGATAATTTTTTTCCCGTCACATTTCTTTTGCAGATATCAACAAGTTTTGTGATTAAAGGAGAAGGTCTAGGAACTGTGATTAAAGTGTATGAGTAAACAAAGAACTCATTTGATTACATGATTAAACGAGAGGGCCTGTGATTAAAGTTACTAAGTAAATGGTCAAAGAGGAAGTAAAATGGATTTCGATTATAGGATAAGTGAGTTGTCTAGATTTTGAATATAAAATAAGTGAGTGTGTAGCACATTGGAAAATGTTAATGGTTATATATGGGATATATTTTTGTTCTTATAAATAAGGATATTCAAGTGTCTTGGATCAATAGTTTAAATTAAGAATGATAGATTTTAGTGAAATATCCTCATAAGTATCATATTTTTTTTATTTTTATTTTTAATAAGTTAGTTGAATATCTTAAATGTTTATAATTTTTATGAAAGGTATTATTTTTGTTTTTTAAGTTATTATCTTAGGATGATTTTGGTTTTTTAATTATAAATATATATATTTTAATGATTTAATTTTAATCTTCATATACACTTATTAATTTTTGAATTTTTAAATTTAAATATGGAATTTTTGGTTTATTTTTAATATCAATCTTCATAAATGATTTATTTTAAATGTAATGAAATTAAAAAAGTAAATACAATTTGATAATTTTTTGTGAAATAACTCAATTTTTTAAGGGTTTTTTCTTCTATATAGTTTAATTTAAAATGCAAATTTTGGATTTTGGTGAAATATCATAATATCAATCTTTGTAAATGTTTATATATATATATATAAGTTTTATTTACCATATTAATTTAATATGTTAGGAATCACACAAGATGATAGGTGATTTTAGTATTTTTTTTAATTAGTAAAATATGAATGTTAATTATCCACTAAATATGGTCAAAGGAACTTAGCTCAAGTGGTATGGTTCACTATTTGTGTCCCAAGACTGTGGGTTCAAGTCTTCGGAGACATGTTGGCCCTTGTGGCATTTATGAAATATTGGTTCTACCAGATGGAATAGCGGCAGTTGTTTCTACATAGTTACCAATTGTGCCTAGTGGAATGTACTCATTATTGTTAAAAAACAAAATTATCCACTAAATATATTTAAAGCGGAAATTTATTAGTTTATTCCATGTGTGATTTACTATAATAACAACAAATTTGGTAAATTTTTTGTTTGAGTATTAGGTATGTTTTTGGCAAGTTTCCAATAATGTTTGAAAGTTTTGTAGGTATAATTTTTATTTTTTATTTTCATGATTAAAAATTTTAAAATCTGATCTAATGGGCAGGTTTTGGTGTAATGGAGGGATTAAATTTTAAATATGGTTAAGTATTAGGTGCCTGAGTATGGCACAATAATGTTTGAAGGTTTAATATATTTAAAAAACCAACCTAGATCCATCTTAATCCCGAATCTAACAAGCACTGAAAGGGATCAAATCTCTCGAGTTGCAAACCACTTTTTTGATTGCAAAACTTGAGAAAAGGTTTGCACCTCGAGGGATTTGATCCCTCTAGTTGCTTGAAAGATCTGGGGTTAAGATGGATCAAGGCTGGTTTTAGTCGTGTGTGGCCATGGAAAATTTGTTGAACATCTAATTATTTTGATCATTTTAAATATGCTAAACATGTCTAAAGTTAATATGGTCATTATAATTTTAAATTTGTCCAGTTACCTTAGTTTGTTGAGATGATACAGACTGTTAATAACTTGAATGATAAAAAACGATGAAATAAATTTTTTGAATGCAAAGTGACAATGTAACAATATTGAATGATTGAAAATATGAATAATAATAATAATGTAGTCAATTATAAATAGTCTTTATTGTGATCATTCTAGAACTATTTTCTTCTTCTATTCATATTTTGACACTTGTTAGTTTTGCCATCTTTTCATATGGAAAACGTTGTTGAAATTGTAGACCCCAAGTAAGCTTCAATGGTAGTTGTTTTCTATTATCTCATTTGAATGCAAAATGACTAACAATGTTGAATGATGGAAAACAAGAATAATGAGAATGTAGCCAATTACAAATATTTTATAATTTCAAGAAGAAAACATTTCAGGTAAGTGAACATTTTATTTAAAATGAAAATGCAAGTATTTTATTTATGCTTGAATTAATGTAACACAAAATTCAATGCACATCTTCAATAATTTTTGTGTTTACATTAAAATCAATGTGCACTATTAATCTAATTAATTTTGAATTAATGTACATGATGCATCTAGTTACATCAAATCAGAAATCAACATCTATACTGAAATCAATGCATATAGTGCAAGCATTCAAATAGAATTAGAAATTAACATCTACAATGAAATCAATGCATCTACTGCAAGAAATCAAATAGTATTAGAAATTAACATCTATATTGAAATAATGCATCTAGTGCAAGTAATCAAATAGGATTATAAATCAACATTACACTAAAATGAATGCATCTAGTGCAAGCAATCAAATAAGATTAGAAATCAACCACTACACTGAAATAAATGCATCTATGCAATCAATCAAATAGGATTATGAATCAACATCTATACAGAAATCAATGTATCTATTTTAGTGAATAACATTGTATCTCCCCCCCTCTCTCTCCCCCCTCCTTCTCTCCACCATCTCTCCATTTCTCTCTCTCTCCACCTCTCTCTCCCCCTACCATATCTATATATATATATATATATATCTTAGTCCTACTTTGTCTCTCTATCTTATTATAAATGTAACTGGTTTAAATCTTCATAATTGTTGTTGTACTCATTTAAATATGCATCTTATATAACAAACAAAAAGAAGAAAAGAAAAAGTTATTATTTCAAAGCATGGGTTTCATGCTCTTTATTGATGGTCTTCTAGGGATAAGCATGTTCTTCATACTTCTAGGGTTTGTTAGGTCACAAGACATATTGTCATGAGTCAAGAGAGTCAACACCATGTGTATAAGACCCTTCTGAGCAAAATATATCTTGTAAAAAAATTTATTTTGAGTCTAGAAAGTCCTGGAAACCTAAAAAGTACAAGTTGGCCTTATCAGATTCAATTCGACATGACGGAGGGAATTCAACCCCTTGGAAAACCTATAAATACAAGCAATTCGACCTCATTTGTCACTCACTCACTCACAAGTTTGATCTCAAGAAAGGAAGTTAGATTTGTATCTAGGAAACATAAAAAAAAAAAAAAAAGAGGGTGAAGGTCTAGAAGGAGGGAAGGAAGGAAGAAATCTTGTTTTTGGGATCTATCTCTCTCACACATGCAAAATTCTAGGGCTTTTAGAGCTACAAAGGAAGTAAGAATTGCAACTCTAAGTTGCAGTAGGATGAGTTGCAATATCAAGTTGTTAGGATAAATAATACTCTTTCTTGACCTCGTTGACCTTGGGAGGATCTATCTGGATCAAGGAAGGATCTCTTGGAAGAAGTTGGATTAGGTTTTATGTAACAGCTATAGGGCTGTGGTTGCAGGATGAAGTTATAGGGTTAAAGTTGTAGCTAGAACTTGGTTGATGTGGGATTGAGCTATGGTCATCTAATTCTCTTAGAAGGGTTGACTTGGTACTTGGAGGAGGAATTGGTCTAGGGTTTGGGTCTTTGTTGTCTCATTTGAAGTAGATTCTATAAGAAGAGAAGAGTTTTCTAGGTTTTCCCCTTGGAAGGGTTTTTCCCTGGCTTGGAGCCTAATATTTGTGTCCATTGTCCTTATTGTTTTTTCTCTTGATATTTGTTTGATGAAAAATATCCAATAATAATACACAAGAAGAATAATAGAGTTCACAAACAATTATTAAGGTTAAGGAAATTTGGAATTAATAGTTGCCATAATGCTTTTTCCAACATGGTATCAAAGCTAAGGTGAACTATAAGGCAACTCGAAGGATCATCTTGTGGACACAAGAAGGGTTTGCTAAGGGGAATCTTTTGTATAGGACTACATCAAGACCTCATCAAAGGAAAGCTTGAAGATGAAGCTTACAAGAAGTTTGTTGATCTTTCTTGGAAGGAGATATATTCAAAGGCTCATTGGAAGATATCCTTACAAGAAGCATCCAAGGATCTTGGTATCATTCATCACTCTTGGAAGTTGTTGTTGGAGGAATCCTAGGAAACATCTTTCAAGGACATTATTGAAGTCTCTTCAAAGATCTTGTAGGCATTAATAAAGTCAAAGACATCATCGAGGAAGAGAAAAATATTGTTTATCAATTAAGTATCATATTGTTACTATATGTATAAATCTACAGGTCATATAGGTTCTTTTTATAAGGAAAGCAATAAGCTTGTTGGAGCATCAAATTTCCTAGCATGGAATAAAAGGATTGACTTGACACTCACATAACATGATTAATGGAATATGTTACAGGGAAATTACTGAACCTAGCAAATACAAGATTCGAGAACTAGCAAAGTACAAGAAAGGAGAAGTATTGGGACAAAGGATCACAGTTGAATCCATTAAGGATCCTCTTATTCCATTTGTTGCAATTTTGAAAACTTCTAAGGCTATGCATGATAAGCTAGTGAATTTGTAGTTTGTAAGTACATAAGGACAAAAGATGTCTTTGAGGAATAAATTATATAGAATGAAGAAATCAAAGGATGAGGACATGACATCCTTTCTAATGAATATCTCTCAATTAAGAGATCACTTGTAGGGGCTTGGAGAGACAATTTCTGATTCAGAAATGACCATCTGTGTATTGAATGCATTACCACCATAATAGAGTAGTTTTGAATGAGCATCTACTCCAAGAAAGACAACTCATTTTTATGACTTGTGGGCTCGATGTATCTTTGAGGAAACCAGAATCAAGGTAAAAGATGACATTGGATAAGATGAATAGTCTCAAGTTTTAATTGCAAGAACCAAGAAGCTGAAAAAGGGAAAGTTTGCGAAGTCCAAGAAGAAATACATGTCCAAGGTTCAATGATTTTAATGCAATGAGTATGGACACTTTAAGAGGGAGTGTCCTAGCTAATAAAACAACAAAAGAAAGGAAAGAAGTGAGGCTAACGTAGTTGAGGAAATGGTAGAACCTGAGAAGAAGCTAGTATACATTCCATATAGTATGGAAACAATACTTTTAAAGGGATGAAAGAATGCAATGGGTGAGCTTGCAAGCTCATTGTGAGACATATAGCTAGATGGTGGAATAAGAAGCATAAGAATGCATATTGAAAGTGACTCTTGGATAAGATTCTTATGTGTAAGAATATTGTAACATGATTTATATGATTATGTGATCTCTAAAAGGGAAGTATTTGACTTACTCAAGGATGAATTAAAGAAGTAAGACTTTCTCTAGATTATGCAATGACTAACACCTAGTATAATCTCCAGAAGAAAAAGTTCTAACTTGGTAGTAAAGTTCGATCCTTGGGCACTCTGATGGATGAAGGAAGATTCATTTCAAGAAGAACCATGAGGATGTTGATTGACCAAGAAGGTCATCATGATGAGGTAAGTCTAATTTTAATTATTGTTGGTTATGGTTAACATATTGTTTTTATACCTAGAAGGATATTGCAGGAATATATGAAGAATGTTGAGACAAGTTTAACATAGGATACCTAGAAATTATAAATTCAATATATATTCATCTTGGGATTGAAAGGTAGCAGTGCGAGAAAATAACTTGAAGGTCAACAATGGTGATCACTTTCATGAATAAGCTATGATCAACTTGAACTTTGGAAAGGATCAATATAATGCCTTAATCTATGATTATAAGATGAAAGTGATGTGCAAAAAGAATGACTTGGATCATGTCACAAGATTAAAGAGTGAAGATGACTCCATGATACCTCGAAAGGAAGAAAGAGATGTGAAGGAAAGAGGGAGCCATGTAGTTATGAAGAACAAGTAGTTGAAACTCTTATAAGGAAAAGCTATGAGGCTTGTGGTGATGAATTCGAAAATTGAAAGGAAGTTTGAAATCTCCTCTAGTTTTTAGAGGGTGCTAAGGAGTCTCCTTGAATAGGAGCAAGGATCTACTCTCTAATAAAAAAGAGAGTTTGGATATCCTCTCCGGTTGAGAGGGAGTGATGTTGGACAACACATGTGCATTCTCTTCATGTAAGGCTAAGTAAAGGTCATGAAAAGAGAATGGTGGAGGATTGGATAAGCATTTATAGTTTCCTTGAGGATAAAGAATCCAAGAAAGGAAGGGAACTGACACTCTTTGAGGATAGGACAAGTATCCAAGATAAGAGTGTTCAAAGAGGACCAATATTCTTTGAGGAATTGGGAATGGAAATCCAAGATAAGAATAGTCCTAAAAGGACATACCTTGTAGAGGTAGTGCGACATCACACATAAAGCCTCCCAACATAATGCTCTTGAATGAAGTAAGCTTGTCTAGTTAGGCCTTGGAGATAATGTTGGTCATAATGATGATGCTTACAATTGGCTTATCAACATGACTCTTCTTATGAGAACTCTTCAATTTGAGAATTATGTTATACTGGTTGTACAATTATGAATATGTCCCTAGTTAAGAGGGAGTGTTGGAAATGTAACTAGTTTCGGTCTTCATAATTGTTGTTGTACTCATTTCAATGTGTATCTTATGTAACAAACAAAAAGAAGAAGGAAAAAGTTATTATTTCAAAGCATGAGTTTCATGCTCTTTATTGATGGTCTTCTAGGTACAAGCATGTTCTTCATGATTATATGGTTTGTTAGGCTGTAAGATATATTGTCATGAGTCAAGAGAGTTAACATTATGCTTATAAGACCCTTCTGGGCAAAATATATCTTGTAAAAGAATTTATTTTGAGTCTAGAAAGTCCTGGAAACCTCCTAAGTATAAGTCGGCCTAAAGGAGGGAATTTGACCCCTTAGAAAGGTTATAAATACAAGTAGTTTGACCTCATTCGTCACTCACTCACTCACAAGTTTGATCTCAAGAAAGGAAGATCGATATGTAGTTGGGAAGCAGAAGGAAAAGAGAGCGAAGGTCTAGAAGGAGGAAAATAAGGAAGAAATATTGTTTTTGGGTTGTATCTCTCTCACACATGAGAAATTATAGGGTTTCTGCAGCTACAAAAGAAGCTGAAATTGTAGGTTCAAGTTGCAATAAGACGAGTTGTAGTATCAAGTTGTTGGGAGAAGGAATCTTTTGTCATGAACTCATTGACCCTGGGATGATCTGTCTGACTCAAGGAAGGATCTCTCGGAAGAAGTTGGATTAGGGTTTCTGCAGTAAATACAGGGTTGACATTGTGATTAAAGTTGCAACTAGAAGTTAGTTGATGTAGGATTGAGCTATGGTGATCTGATTCTCTTGGAAGGGTTGACTTGATACTTGGAGGAGGACTTGGTCTAGGGTTTAAGTCTTTGTTGTCTCATTTAAGCAGATTCTATAAGAGGAGAATAGTTTTTTGGTTTTCCCATTAGAGGGGTTTTTCCTTGACGTGGAGCCTAATATTTGTGTCCACTGTCTTTACTGTTTTGGCTCTTGATATTTGTTTAATGAAAAAGATCTAATAAGAAAACACAAGAAGAAGAATAAATTTCACAAGAAAGTATTAAGGTTAAGGGAAATTGGAATTAATAATTGCCATACTACATTTTCCAACATATCTCATTGCACCATCTATATATCTATCTCCCTTTGTCTCTCCTTCTTTGCCTCTCTTCACATCCCGACACATACACACTCTCTCTCTCCATGTCTATCTATCTCTCTGCCTCCCTCTCTGCTCCCCCCACTCTCTCTATCTTCCCCTTCGCTCCCCCTCTCTCTCTCTTCCCTCCATCTCTCTCTTGTCATTCCCTCTCTCTTTCCACCTTTCTCTCTTATGTCTTTCTTCTTCCCTCCCTTTGTCTCCCCCATCCAACTCCACCCTCTCTCCCTCCCTCTCTCCTTCCCTCTCTCAATTTTTCTCTCTCTTCCTTTCTCTCTCTCCTTCATATGCTTTTTAAAAATACTCTAAATTGTAGGATCTTACATATGCTTTTACCTCTCGTAAAAGCTTTACTTTCTATCCCTCCCTCTCTCCTTCTCTCTCAAGTCCTCTCATTCAAATACTTTTTAAAGTAACCTAAATTCTTGAAAAAACTTTGTACTCTTTGTATAATTAATAATGTTCAAAATTACATAACACTATATAATACTAAACAATATTATATTATATAATAAATATTATATATATATTATGTAATATTAATAATATATTATAATATTAGTATTCAAGTACTTATATATATCATTTTATTATATATTTTATATATATAGATGAATATTAATATTAATTTACGATGATAATATATTATATATATATTATAATATATCAAATTCCAAATTGAAGTTTTTTTCTTCCCAATATATTGATTATGATATATATTAAATTTAATAAATTATAACATACGAATATATTAAATGCTTCTCAGATTTCTAAAATATTTTTAAAATTAATACCTATGTGAAACTGCTATCTTATGTAGGTTGAGTACTTAACAGTGTAAATGAATTTTCAAAATATTGAGATGGTGTGTAGTATAGTTACCCAATTATGTGAAAATCAATGTCACGAATACGGAAATTTGGAGATTCTTGAAGGTGAGTTGTTCGGTTTAATTAGATTTTCTCAGCTCCCTCTATTCCTTTAAAATTTCACTTGCACAATTTGACTAAATTCATTGCTTTAAATAGACTTTATTCCGCCTGCAAATATTGTTTATTCACGCGAGCTCCCAGATTTCTTTTATTAAAAGATAACGGATAAGATACACGTGTATGTTAGAACAGTCGGGGGCAGGTGGTTTACATGTTCTCGGGTTGGTATTGAGTTTTGTGGAGGCTGCGCTGCTGTATATATGGGCCATGGCCTTATGTACTATGTACAGTCGTATTATGACATATATAGCTTCTTCAAAAAGGTTCGCCCCAAAAAAAATAAAAAAATATAAATAGAGTGAAAGCAAATGGAAAAGTTCAGTTAGCCTGCTAATTCTCTCTTTCTGAAATACAATATATTCAAATATCGATAATCATATTAATTTTTGAACCCATATATTAACTTCCTTCTCACCTCTAACGTGTAAATGTACCTCTGGCATCTCTCATGTAATGCTTTTAATAATAGAGTAACAATTATAGAAAATCATTATAGTTACAAAATATTTAATAATTTATTTATGTTTTTTCCACGAGTAATTATGTTTTTAAAAATAACAATTATTGATGATGATGATGATGGTTAACGTCCACTGAGACCAAATTGGTCTATCGGACCTACAATTTTCTTAGTTTTTACTTGTCTGGCTCCTCGTCTTTCTTGGCGAGATTGGTGTTGTAGCTTTCTTTCTTTTCTCTACGGTCTTCCAACT
>APFE031213606.1:266812-289389 GCA_000404065.3 Pinus taeda
TGTGACTCAGAGTTTTCTCTAGAATAATCTTCTTTGATGACAGTGTAGTGTTCTTTTTGTGCTCCTTCCCACCATGTAGATCTGTGGTGGTTTTTTCTAGCAAAATTTTTCTCAGAGGCTTTTGGGCAATTTTTGGCCAGATGCCCCATCTCAAAGCACGATCGACATCTGAAGAGGACACTTTCATAATCAAGCTTCTGGTTCCACACATAGTCTTTACTTGTTAGGTTTATTTCAGCGGGGAATCCGGCGCTGAAATCCATTTCCACACAAATGCGTGCATAGGTGGTTCTGGCATATTCCTCTGTTTCTGGGCACCTGCAGTAAAATTTCCCAATTGCATTTCCGATGGCTTTTAGCGAGGAGAGATTCCAGAGATGCAAGGGTAGGCTTGGCAATCTCACCCAAACTGGTGCTGAGGTTATCACTGCTGTAGAGGGATCGAATGATGGGCTCCATGGCTTCATGAATAGGCCTGATTTTTCCCAAAACCAAGGGCCGGAACCTAGAATACATTGTCTGCTTTCAAGATTTTCAAAATCTACTATAAAGAAACCTCTAGCACAGGGGTAGAGATTAATCACTAAAACAACAAATCATTGATAAGAGTTATAAAGCTAGTTTCTTCCAAGCCTATGCAATACACCAAGTCAAAACCTGGGTTTTATTAGGGATCATTTAACTTAAAAATAAGATTGAAAAGTGTAAAGAGCGAAGGGAAAGATAGATTTCTAATCATTTTTAAATTAATATAATTTTTTTTCAATCTTATCTTTTGATATTATTGTTTGGGAATTTGCAATTAATATAGTTAACAAATTATTATTCGGATCAAAAAACTTAAGATATTGGGTAATTAGTCAGGATTAACTGTTTATATGCAGCAAATGTAAATAATCAATATAAATTTTATAGTGATGTATTATTAAATGTTTTATACTTATATATCATTAAATGTTTTATAGAAGTGCATTATTAAATGTTGCATATGTACAACTTGTTTTACCTCACATGATTAGAATTTAAAATACTTTGAAGCATAGCAATTTTGCAAAGGATCCTAAAGAAAGCCCGCTAACATTCATTTTCAAGTCTTGTATAAGTTCACTTCCATGAATACTCCATGTTTGACAGAGTATGAATAACATGATGACCTAGATGGCCATTTCTTATTGTGTATATTGTTTGTAAGCCATGGAAGAACTGATAATCTTCACGTTATATGTTGTTGCAATAGGTACAAATCTTCATCTAGAACTCAATCCCCCTAGGTAATATTATGTAGTGGAGAATATCGAAGAGCGAGAGGCGTTTCTCCTAGAAATCAATTCGAAGAGCACAAAATCTATATCTCACTTCGCCCTTGCGGTAGAAATTATTTCACCCTTTCTCACAAACAAAATTCCACTTCACACTGTCCGATGAAACCAATTCCACTTGGCTTTCGTACAACCAATGTTGAATTTATATTTTGTTTATACATAATAATTATATCAATTTTTAATTAGGGTCAATATTGACATTAGATTAAATTTGTTCGATGTTAGATGTTAGATGTTAAACATTTATGCTTGACATCTACCCTATACTAGGCTATAAAGCGCCTCTCGGTGCAATAATGTTTTATATCTATGGTTAGTTTTTTAAAAATCTAACCTACCTGAGGTAGGCCTTCGAGATAATGGCAAGGAAGTGAAAACAAGGGGAGGGATAACAAAGTTATTGTGATGAGGAGATGGAACACTTTATTAATTTATGACAAAGAGTAATTATATACCAAAATTCCGAAAAAGTGAGAGCTTAGTCTGGATCATGATTGTGTTAGGATCAACGAGCACCGAGAGAGATTGTGGTGTCTAAAGACACTGTTGTTTGATCTCAATGGTCAATAAGACAAATAATCATGGACTTCATTGGCCTATAAATAAGCTACATTTCACATAAATACCATGGGAAAAACCATAGGTGCTCGTATACCTGGAGCCCGAAACCTCTGGTACCAAGTCAAATTTACTAGAAAGACCCTAACAATCCCCCCCTTAAACTTGATTTCGAGAGATTGACCTAGTACTATTCATTAACCATCTAATATGGGGTTTCATGTTCCCCCCTCAAACTAGGATACTAATACATCTGCCACCCTGGTATCTCTCAAAGTGGTCCATTCCATAACTTGATAACTCCATGTGCCACTTGCACTGCATGTATACTCGGGCAAGCTCTTAAGGCCTTACAACTATGTGTGCTCCTAGGCAACATGTCTACCTACTCTTAAGGCCTTACAACTTCCCAGGGAAATGCCTTGGACAAAAACCCTGAAGGTGTTCACACGTCATACACATTGGCTCCTTAATTGACTCCATCTCCATTTTCATTCTGTTCATATGACCACTCTCTAGGCTTCGTTACCTTGTTCGATCCATACTTTTACTATATCTTGCCCGATCATGACTTTTCAACACTCCATAACTTTTTCCTGGCAATTTCTCTATGACCTCTAGCTAATTTGCAAGTTTTTTTCGTTTCTTTTCTTTTTGTGTTTTCACACTCGAACTATTTCTACTAGAAAATCTCATCCACTTTCATATTCACTCTTTAATATTTACCACTTTGGTTTCCATATTCACGAGGTTTTGATACTTACCACTTCCAAGAGCACCAAATGTTAGGATCACAGAGCACCAAGAGAGATGGTGATGTCTAAAGACATCGTTGTTTGATCTCAGTGGTCAACAAGACAAATAATCATGGAGTTTATTGGCCTATAAATAGACTACATCTCACATGAATATCATGGGCAAAACCATGGGTGCTTGTAAACTTGAGCCCGAAACCATTGGTAACTTGACTGAGTCAAGTTTACTAAAACAACCTTAATAAACTAATTTGAATAATTAGTTTTTAAAATGATAAATTTTTGGACTAGGCTATAGCGAGACAAGTGAAATATTATTTTCATTATAAATTTGGTGGATGAGAACACCATAAAATTGATGATGAGAACATCTAAAAAAGAAAGAATGTTACAATGATGAATTTCAAACTCACCACGAAGTTTACTTCCATCAAAATGGTTGGTAAACATTCATAGACATCAAAACACTTACCTCATAATATCCACATTACCAAGATTAAAAAAATATCACAAAATTAAATAAACCAATTGAGATCCATGTTAACTCTAGTTCTCCCAAGTGTCGAGAGGGATCAAATCTCTTTTCACTCTAAAAGAGGTTTGCATCTCAAGAGATTTCATCCCTCTCGGCGCTCGTTAGATCTAAAGTTAAGATGGATCTAGGTTGGTAGTTATTTGACTACGAAAGTTTATAGAGACATAGTCTCTTTGGTCCAAAGGAGTAGGGATAATGGTTTCTTATCCTCTCGATTTAGTTCCAATTCTCCTAAAAGACATATTAGCTCATTATGATAAGGCTCTAAGAGTAAGTAACCCTTCTAATAAAACTCCCTTATGATATTTAGAACATCTTAACTCTTACTAAATTATAAATTATTGATATATCTATTATTATAAACTATAATAAAACTTCCTTCAAATATTTAGAAAATCTTAAATACTCTTACTAAATTATTCATATATCTATTAGTGTAAACTATAACAAGAACCAGCAAATTTATTCTTTAACTTCCTCTAAATTACTTTAACAAACTACCAATGATATATATATATATGTATATATATATCCAGTAATATCTGAAGAGAAAAATATATTAAAACTATCATTATAACGGGGTGTTTCCGAACCATGAGTAGCAGTCATAAAATTGCCATCCCGCAGTTAATATTGAATTTATGAACGTTGAGGGTGAACAACAGACATTTTAAGTGGTACAGGTTTCCAAATCGATTTAAATTGAAGGAATTTTCAGTCTTTGTGAAGGAATTGTAGTGTTAGAGGATTTTCACCATGATTCGAGCTGTGATGGTGATTAACACGCAGGGGAAGCCGCGTATCACCAAATTTTACGATCCGCAGGTTCGTCTATTTGCTGCTTCTGGATTTTATTTTCAATTTTGCCAGCCCATGCATAGCACTGGATCACAGTTGTTTTCAGAGCAATATTTTCATTGGGAACAGAAATTCTTAAGCAGGTCATTTTGGATGAGCAAACATCCAGCAACTATAGTTATCTATGCACTTTATTTTGTCTTCTTCAGCAGCTCATTTTGGATCAGCAAAAACCCAGCAACTATAGTTATCTGTGAAATTTATTTTCTCTTTAATTAGGGTTTAGTGTTTTCTTTTCCGACTTTTTTATCAACAGCATCGGTCTGTTTGCCCCAACTTTCTCTCAATATCGTGTAAATTGCTCTATTCAAAATATGATTCACACATGGTGTTTGTAAATCCTGATTTGGTAATAAATCTAAAATGCATTATGGTATATACCATAGAACTAGGTTTTTCTTTTTCTTGTAGCTGTTTGTAGAAGTTTATGCTTTTTAAGTATTGGTTTGTATTGTATATTTTGCGTTTCAGTATAAATACATTAATGGAGAGTTATAATAATCTCTTGTCTCCCCTGCCCTGTTATGACAATCTTATTTCTAATCGTTTTGAAGCTTTCTGCTGGTTTTGTTAACAGTAGACACTCAGTATGTGGCAGACCCTGATTCTATTTTTCATTGCTCTGCAACCGTTTATTGGTTGTTTTGTTAATCTTGGACAACCAACTCATCTAGCACAACTTATCTTGGACAGCCAAGTCCTCTCGTACAACTTATATGATCAGCTTGAATGGCATTATTTTTCTAAAGAGGAACATGGAAGCAACGTGAACCTAGCTGTCCCCCAAGTAGAAATAAAAAAAGCAGAAACTGTAGGAAATGGGTTTCTGTAAATGGGTACAGTGAGTTCAAGAAAGTATCAAAAACTTAGGTTAGACTTCTTAGGAAACCACTGAAATGGGAAAAACACCAGAAAACATTTTTCGGAAATGGCATGAATAAATTTCAATTAAAATCTATAGTTATAAAAGAAGAGAACCTACCTTTTCATGGATGGTAAATTCAGAAAGAAGCTCGACTCACCCTCACCCACTTAATTGAAAAATAGATTTTGCGGGTACCTTGCCAGTGCGATACAATAATCTGCCCATTAGCTACATCAACAATATTCAATAGCCACTCCCAGCAGAAGCTTCTTTTTGCCTTCTGATTAGCTAATGTGGCATGCAGAATTAGTTTTTTGATCTCTTGCATAGCGTGTAACCATCTTTGCTTTCTCATGCATGCTACTTGTGGCTCGTTGTGTCCTCCTCATGATTGTATTGCTTGCATGCTAGTAATGTTTGTTGTTGTGCACTGCTTATGGTTTGCCATGGCTTGCTTGGTTTACACTTCACTAGCTTAGTCCTCGTCTGCAGGTTCTCCATTCTTCTCCCCCAAGCTCTGATTCTCCTCAATTCTTTTCCATCCCTTATCCCTAATCGCTCACTCTCCATTCCTCCTCATCCCTTGGTACCTACACATATTCTTCATTGAATCATTCCCTACCTCTTTCCCTACTTATGACGCCCTTACCGTTTTCCTTGAAGTTCCCTATGCCTACAATCTCTTTTATGGATTAGTAGTAGCTTGTAGTTCTTTCAGTGATGTCTGCTAAATTGGCAATCCCCCTCTCACTAGCCCCTCCTCGTGCATGGTTGCAATTACCAATAGCTTGCAGTTTTTTTGTTGTGTCCCCTAAATTGGTAGATCCTCCCTGTTGCACTCAAATTTATGTAACTCACACAAACACTGCAGGGATAGGAAACCAAAGGTTGGAAATCACAGGATTGATGATGGAAGATTCTCACATAGGCCTATGCATTGGTAACAATGGAAAATCAGTCTCTGTGGATAATTCCCAAGGTTTTAGTACCATCATGACTCTCTCCATATACTTGGTTCTACTACGAGCCCCACTTTGCAATTTTGCTAAACAATTGGAACTACCACATGGTTAACTACATGCAGATGTGCACCTTCTTTTGCATAGGGTCTTGGAGGTTGAATCTGAGAACCTAACCCTCAAACAATTGCTAGTTGAAAACAAAGTAAATGAAGCTCTTCACCTATTGAATGATGTCTTGCACATAGAAATTCTAGACCTCAAAAACAAAGCAAGAGGAGATTTGATCTCAGCATATGACCTTGAAATAAGAAAGGACACATATTAACTCGTGAGCACAGGCTGTTCGAGGAAGGGACAAGGCTCATTGCTTGCTAATGTTGAGGAAGTTATGTAGGCCAACTTCATAGAGGAGTTCACTAGGTGGGTCTAGGAGTCGAATCTCCTTCTTGTGACCCTTTGTTCGAGCCATGTTTCTTAGGGATACCGTAGATCTCCAAGATCTTAACCTTGAAACGGGATTGTTTGGATTTGACATCATACTTTTCCTCCATTTTTAGGTTTGCAGGGGATCAATTTTGTGCCCTTTGGGCTTGGCAAAAGTTGTCCTCCCATCCCAACAGGTTCTAGGATCTACCTGTTGAAGTCGTAACTAGGTTTGGTCTTCATAATTATGTTGTTAGAGAAGTAAAACATAATTTATTTTATCATGTTCCATTTGGACTTTTAAAAAAGAAAGAAAATTGAATTTTAAAAAGTATATTTTAGTGCCTCACGTTGACCAAGTTGACCCTCCCAAAGACAAGTTGGCCTGCCCAAGGGATGTGTCCCTTCACATGAGGAAACAACTATATATTGGCACCTATTCTGCACAATTTGCAACTGATTCGAATCAGTTCTATGGAAGTGAATTCAGATTATTATATCTATGGAATGCGAGTTTTCTTGAGGTATATCTCCTGTGACCAAACGATTTTCCTGAGGCAGATCAAGGATATCTCTTATGTAGCTTGTACACTGTTTTATGAGGTAGTACTACAAGTTTTTGAGGCAAACTATGTGAAATTCTGAGGCAGCATTAAGGTCAGACATATGGCATCTTGTAATTAGATAGCAAAGTTTGAGCTATTGGTGGAGGGATGACTTGGCACTTGGGTAATCAGTCTACTGGTCAGTTTATCTATGACTTGGATTTCTCCCGTTTTCCCCTTGTGGGTTTTGCCTTGGCCTTTGGCCCAGTCTCTGGCGTTTTCTTGTCTCTTTGTGCACTGTATTTGTATAATTGCTTGATGACCTAATGAGTAATGTTAAATGGAAAACATATATAAATAGTCACAAGTAATTATCATGATTAGAAATTTTATATTACACTTGAATTTCAAAATGGTGTCAGAGCTAGTTTCGAGAGGCAATGAAGTCCGAATCATCTCTTCTGTGAAGAAGTCTGGAGTTAAGGAACAAGTCCTCTCTGAGATCCATTGATTAATCGAGTCTCTGTGAAATAGAAAGTAAACAAGTCCGCATGCGAATCAAGAAAAGAAGCAGGTTGAAGAACTCTGTTGAATACAAAGTATCTCTGTGAAGTCTCTTGAAGTAACTTGTATCCTGTGCATGAACCAAACTCAGTGGCAATTAGTTCTGTGGCTCGATTCTTTATAAGAGGTCCGAAATCTACAATAGATCACCTGTGAAACAAGCCGAAACTGTGGTGACACCTGCAACAGAAATCTGAACCTATAACAGAGATCTGAACTATTACAGATGTCTGTGTTACATTGTGAGACAGAGATCCAAAATTATTATAGAGGTCTGTGGCATATTGTGTGATAAAGATCCGAACTATTACCAAAAGTCTGTGATTGGGTGAAGAAAAGAAACTTCAAGAAGCTACAGCAAAAGAGGAGGACTAGTCCAAGTCAAGGAGAAGTTACTTCTGTTATGCATCCAATTTCATCTCAGTTCTGGGCAGTCCAAGGACGTGATACCTCTACTGTTGAAGGAGGACTGAGGGTTCTAGACTGCTAGTAAAGAAGGGCTGAAAGGCCTGTTAAGGTGCAGGAAGGAGGCTGGAGTAGGCTTAACATACAGAAGGCAAGGAAAGGCTTCTACGTTATGATATAAGGTTGCAACAGATAGGGGATATGACCACAGGCCTGACCAAGGTCTGAAAGGTAATTTTGACAGATAGCCGAGACTAGATAGCATGAAGACATAGTGAAAAAGGACAAGCAAGGTTAAAGTATTACTTCTCACTCTCTGCAATACAAAAGGTAAGTATATAATCCCCTATTTCAGAAGTTAGGCTAGTAATCTAGTACAAATCTAAGTATAAGTCCATTTCAAAGTTCTCTTAACCAATGACTCCTAAGTTCATCAAGTCAAGATGATCTCCAAGATCTGTTCATTTAGAAGGATGCATCATTTACATTGCATGAAATTCTAGATCTGCTATGTTATTATGATCTACTGTGAAGGAATCACATTCAAATATTGTTGACAACTGATGTGGTATGAGGGTAAGATACATTGAATAAGAGGAGG
The DNA here is from genome assembly GCA_000404065.3 of Pinus taeda. Classification (NCBI taxonomy): domain Eukaryota; kingdom Viridiplantae; phylum Streptophyta; class Pinopsida; order Pinales; family Pinaceae; genus Pinus; species Pinus taeda. Next base: position 275,206 of record APFE031213606.1, read on the forward strand.
TATCCTCTCTCTTGAGGACAAAACAAAATCAAAATTAATAGATGCTGCCCTCATGAGTATTCAAATTCTTGCATATAAGTTTTTGTGATCAAAGACAATCAGTGAACTAAAATAACTCCATAGAAGGCTTGTCATTGGTATTTCTAGGGTTTGCAGGTAACACATTAGTATACATGCATAACTTGCAATTTGAAAGATGACAGGCCTTGAAGACTTTGGATATTGAAGCATCTAGGGTTTGTAAACCCTAGCAAAAGTCTGAACAATGAGAACCCTAGGACTAATCATTTTCACTAAAAGAAGCCCTATGACTATCTCCCTCATAATAGACAAAGCCCTATGATGCAGGTGTTCCATCCTCTTATACCACAACTTGGACAAGTTGTCACTATTATGCACTAGGGCTCAAACAGGTTCACCCTATTTCTTGAGTTATATTTGGGCTAGATTTCTTCGGTTTGATGAGGACTTGCTAGTTCTTGAACTCTGCTGCAAAGCCCTTATCCTCCATAACTGAAAATGAAGTCAAAATCTTCTTGAGAGATGGAGCAAAGGAGATGTCATCAAAATCTAAAGGGTTACCTGACTTGAGCTGAAAGGGAATAGTACTAAACTCCTTTTATTGGGTACTTGGCATCATCACCAAGTTGAACTTGTACTCTTGAGTACTGCATCTTCAAACTATAAAACAACTGCGGAGTTGATGTGTTGTGTGTCTAGATGCTCCATTGTCCACATATTATACATTCCTTGGAACTATGCTACTTGAAAGGCAAAATAGCAATGAGATATCTTTCATGAACTTGGCAACAAACTCATTCATCAAAGTTGTTGCAGAGGTCGTTACCTGCTTCTGGTATTGCTTCTCTTTACCCTTCTTCTTCTTTGGAGATTTGATGCATAGTGACCATTGTTAGGACAAATGGCACACTTGATCTTACTGAAGTCCTTTCTTGGCTATGAGGTTGAGTTCTTACTCTTTCTCTTACTGTGGATACAGTCATTCCACAACTTCTAGATACAGTCATTCCACAACTTCTCAAAATTAGGATGGTTCTGCCAAGCACAAATACCTTTGACAAATGGTTCCCATGAAGCTGTGAATCCATTCAGTGTGGTGTTCACTAGGTCTTTATTTGCAGCCTTCTCCCCAACTGTTCCAAGTTGATCAGCATTTTGTGTGACCTTCATAAGGTAACTGGTGATTGAGTCTAATCTGGTCGTCTCTATAGATTTGAGTTTGTTTGGCAATATCATCTTGCTGTTTATGTTCTATCTCCAGTAGAGACTTACCAGGGCATTGAACGTCTCCTTTGTTGTCCTCTTCTTAGATATACGATCAAATGATCCTTTATGGCATTTAAGATCATCTGCTTGGCCTTCACTTCCTTCTTCTTGTGAGCTACCATTTGTTGTGGATCTGTGGGTGGAGTAACGAGTCAACGACATCCTTGAGAACATTCTAGAGATCATTCTCTTCTAGTAAGAGTGTAACCCTCGCCTTCCATGATAAGAAATTTGAGGCACCATCCAATCTATCTTCAAATATGAGGCTAGATGATGCCATCTTTGAGATCCACTGCACAAAATTCCATATTTGAAAATTAGTTTTGAAACTCTCTAATTGCTTGTCCTTCTTCTTTGCAATTGATTTACTACTACAAATCCCTGGAAGTCTCAATTAGAGAAATATCTCTCATACCATGTAAAAATTCCAAGCTTGGATGATTAATGTCCTTATGATTTCAGCTAAACACGTAAATTGCTATAAATTAATTAATGTTGAAATTATATTTTAGACCATGGCATCAGTCATACAACAGCTAGAATTTAGATAGTGGAAGCATAAAAACAATTTCACACATAGGTAACTTCTCCTTCAATTTCAGCTTTTTATTCCTTCAAAAAACTTATAAGGAAGTTGCCATAGTCTGCTAAACCAAGCAGCTGTATGGTAAAACAAAAATCACTCTGAACTGGGCTTGCAATGCTTATTGTACAACTGTAAGGCCTATGGACTATCCATACCACTGTACAAACATGTTCTGTATGACACTTTTTGCAGCCTTTACTTGATGCTCAGAAATGCATTTTCCCTGAAACTCTGCTCTCTCTCTCTTTCGGTCTATCGCTCAATCTGCTCAACTGTTTAACTATGACTAAACCCTCTTGCTTGACTTGTCTTTATACTTTTTGCCAAGACCAAAACCCTAATCTATTTTTCGGATTGCTCTTAGTCTAAGTCAGGCATGCATGAAATACAGTTTTTAGACTTAATAGCAAAATATAAGACTTTTCACTTATTTACCAAGGTGAACTATATACTAGATTACCTTTTGAAAATAGAATTGCTTTTTGAAATATCTTGATCTACAACTCAATTGTTCACATCGAACCTGCGCGGAAGTTTCTATTTCATCTATAATTCTCAACAGGATGGTTCATGTTAGGTTCTTAGACTTGTCTCAAATTTGAAAAACTTAATGATTTTATGTTGATGTGATCTTTCAAATTTACAATAAAAACTGAAAAGATTGAGCAAGTAGAGTGAAAAAGTGAAATGCAATGCTAAAAAATGCAGTCTGGAAATAAATTTCTGGATTTAAATTTGCATGTGAAATGCAGAGATTAACAATGGAACTGAAACTCTTTAAGTGGATTTCCAAAATGCCAACATCTATGAAATAAGTTATGATATGGAAATGCATATTTTAGACTTGAAACAGTTTTGGAAATGTGATTTTTCTGCAACAAATCAATTGCTGGAAATTGCAATTAGTCTAACAAAGAAAATTATAAGCAATTTCTAGAAAGTTAGAGTTACGATTTGCTTTAGATGCAAAAAATAATTTTGTAGGCCAAATGTAATGCTGAAAAAAAAGTTTCTGAACTGAAATAATGATGAAATTGCATGAAACAACAATCAGAAATTTAAATCAGCAATTTCCGGCAAGAAAATAGAGTGGTTTTAACGTAGCCTATGGTCAAAAATTTTGGTTCCTGACTGTTAGGTCAATAGTTTCGCTGTAAGAATAAATTTCTGGGCTAGGCGAAGTGCTGGAAATGCACTAAACTTAAAATAGATATATAATTTCTAACAAGCTAAAAAAGTGATTGTAGTTTAGGTTAAGGTCAACAAATTATAGTTTTAGACTAGAACAATGGCTGAAAATTGAAAAAGTTCTGAAAAAAGTAATAAATAAAAACTTTCATTACTAATAACAATAATAAAAACAGTTTCCAACAAACTGGAGAAAGTAACGTAGCTTGAAAATCTAATATAGTTGATGGATGAGCAAGATTAATAGTGCCTAGCTGATCCTTGGGCTACATGCAGGGCCTAACCTAGTTTAATTTCAAGGATTTAAGGGCTAGTTGATAGCTGAAAATTGGCTGAAAATTGGAGTCTAATTTATGCAGGGGAATAACTCTATTAGATGATAATTTCAAAATTAAATCAAGTAATATATTTGCTGTGTGTTTCTAGCCCAAGGTATGTCTGTGCCTATGTATGCACCTTAAGAATTGACCTCGATCCAATCCTTTGCAAGCACAAACAAAGCTCCAATCCAAATAGTTGTGGAATTGGCCATCAAATAATAATTGAATCCCTTCAAAAGAGGATAAAAAAGGCTAGGTTGGATGCTTAGGAGATAAGATAAGATAATTGGACCAATGTCCCACATGACCAACAAAATGTTGAAAATTGGTAGTTTCAGTCGGTATTTTCATTGGCAAAACCAAAGGAGAAATTGTGTATTTTCTTGTTGACCAAGTCAGCCTCATTTGCATTAGTTGGCCCCACCACATGAAGGGGTTTGACCCTATGGTCAAAACCTGAGTAACTTGACACATGGATTCGGGATTCGTCGGATACGGGGATTCGAGTGTCGGATTTAGACACGTTGACCCCCTGGAACATGACATGTTCGGATATTGTATATATATATAATATATATATATATATATTAAAAATTTGATATTTCTTACACAAATTCTCATTCATGATACAAAATTCATTGATTTCAAACATAGATCTTCATCTAGATGTAAGTTTTGCTGTTTACAAAGTAAGTTATTAACATTATAACATGCATAATACATACAAAATTCAACTACATGTCACTTAAATGATAAATCAATGAATCATAAATTCTAAATTCATAAATGACAAATCATAATACATATTCAATTCATTAATGATCCAATAGGAGAAAGACAAGATAGTAAGATAAATACACTGACAGCTGTAGTTTTCTCATTAAGCCATCAAAATCAAAATGTGTTACATAGGTAGTGCAATGCCAATGGCAAATAGAAATAGAAAATACAAAACAACTACAAGTATACAAGCCTCAAGGCAGTAGGTAGCTCATGACTCATGAGTCATCAATCCACATAGTCATCTTCAAAATCAACATCACTGTCCTCATCATCATGGTCACCACTGCTCTCCTCTGCATCCTCCTCCTCCCCTGTATCCAAAGTCGTCTCTGCATCTGTTGGTGTGGAGGATGACCCCTCTATAGTATCACCATCATCAAATCTAACAGGCTCTAGCACTGGATCATTGAGATCCATGATGGCCAATGCCAACTCAATACTGTTGTCTAGACCCATATCATCAGGAAAGACATCCCACATCTTTGTCTTTCCCTTCAACCACTCTTCCCTTTGCCTGTAAATAAGATGAAGGTTGGTGTGCACATACCCCATTGTCTCTGCCCTGGACTGCTCAAGCATGCTCTTCTTAACACTATACAAATTCTCATATGTGCTCCAATTCCTCTCGCAACAAGAGGATGAAGTCACCTGAGAGAGGAGCCTCATGGTTAGCTGCTGTAGAGGAGGGCTTGTTGCCCCATGATTTGCCCATCAAGAACTCCCTTGTCTCTAATCACATCATATCCTGCAAATCGACCAGTGCCAGTGGAAAAATCTGCAAAGGCATCCTCCACCTCATCAAGCTATGCTCTATCCTGAAAAACCCGCCTGAATGCATCTTTCCTCCCTTGTGAGATTTCACCATCCATGTGAGGAGGGAATCTGCAGGAAGGTCCACCATTCAACCACTCATGGCTGTAGTATTTTGGGTTCAATGAGTGAGCCAAACAATGTAAAGGTGTGCAATTCTTGTCCCATCTGCTGACAAGAATATTTGTATAGTACCACAAAAGGCCTTTGGTGATGTCTCATACTCGGGGCACTCACTTTGTAGAATAATTCTCCTCATAGACTCAATCATGGAATCCCATCCCTCATAAACCTTTCCTAGGATGGGTTTGTCTGTATCTGCAAATCGAAGCAAAGAAATGATGGGGTCCATGATCTGAATAATTAGATCTAGCCTCTCCCACCAATCATCATCTAGTATTGTGTCCTTCACTCTTTTAGAGGCTACTTGATTCGTCTTTCTCCAAAAAGACCAAAAATCTGAAATAACCATGGCCCCAAGAGCGGTCTTGAGTCTTGACCTCCCTCAACCTCTTCAACATGATGAATGAAGAGGCAAACCGTGTATCCACAATTTTCAACAATGATAGATTGCTGTACTCCTTGTAGATAGTCAGGGCATTTGTATGATTTTGTACAAAGTTACGGATATGCCCTGCATCCTCAATAATGTTACCAATCCAAAGCAATTCAGAAACAATGGATTTCAGTGCTAAGTTCAATGAATGGACAATGCAAGATGTCCAAAACACTTGTGGATATTTAGCTTCCACAATCATGCCAACAGCTTTGCAAACAAGTGCATTATTTGTAATGATTTTCACACAAGAATCAACTCGTACATCTTTAATAACTTTAATAAACAACTCACCCATATATTGTGCATCCTTGGCTTCTCCAAGTGTATCCATTACTTTCAAGAAAACTGGACCATTCAAGGAAGACACCATGAAATTGATGAGTGGGTGTTGTGCTGGATTTGTCCATCCATCAGAAACAATGCTAACCCCAAAGTTTGGCCATGATGCTTTATTTTTTGCATCTCTTTTTTTGCCTTTGTCAACAATGTGGTTCTAAGCTTCTCTGAACCAGGAGGCACATACCATGATGGAGCCCCGTGAGTTAGAGTTCGACACATCTCAATAAATAGAGGTGAGCGTGCAACATTAAAGGATATGAAGTTTTGTTAGAAAAAAAGGCAATGGTGAGATCAAGCTCTTTCCGTTTCCCTTTTTGAAAAATCTTGTCCATTGGACCAAGTGAAATTGCCTTTCTTTTTCCGTTTTGTCCCCCACTAGAAGTCTCAAATGGAAATTTGTTGCTGCCTTTCCTCAAAAATGGAAGGGGGTCATCATTCTTGGTTTTTTTGATTTTGCAGCCACATTTTCTATACCAATAGTGAACTCTTTTTCCATTTCTTTCCTCTTTTGTAAAGGAACTTGTGTACAAGTTCCAACTCCACAACCTGGTAAAGCCAACAAGTGGCCTTTCACATGAAAATATGTGCTTGTGAAAGTATTGTGGCAAAAGTTGCATCTCTAATTCACCTCCTCCCTTCACCTTGCTGCATGGCCCATCCTCTCTTGTGACATATTTCCACAAGGGAGGAGGGGCATCTCCAATGGGGACATTCTTCCCTCAACATTACTTGCAACAGACTGATGAAGTCTTCCCTCAACATTACTTGCAACAGACTGATGAAATTGGGGGAGGAGGAGCATCTCCAATGGGGACATTCTTCCCCTTCCTTTGCCCCCTACCTGCTGCCCTTGATTGAGCCATGAATACTGTAAAAAAATAAACAAACATACACAAATTTGTAAAAGAAATGCATATACAAAATGCTGTAATACAAATGCAAAAAAATAGAGAGGAAATGCACTTGTTGCTTGAATCTCCTTGAAAACACTCCAAATCCTTTGCTCCTTGCTCCAAACTCCTCACAACAAACCCACAACTCACTTATTGCAAAAGAAATGACAGCAAATGATGCAAATAAGAGGCATTTCCGCCCTTTTATGGCCGCACAGGTCCCAATTTGCCGGATTCGTGTCCGAATTTCGGGACACGATCCGAATTCAATCGTGTCCCAATCGGACACGATGTGTCACGAAATTCGGACACGATTTAGGTCGAACCATATCGGATTCGATGGATTCAGACATGTGGCCCTCCAAGAGCGAATCTGGTTTCAGAGATCCCTACTTGGCCTCCTAGCTTGGGCTCCTTAGGGCTACATCTTGGCCTCACTCCATGATCAAACGAACTCCCTCTTGCTTGATTGTCTTTAGCCTCTCTTATGCCTCCTTTAAATAACTTCTCCTAAGCCTCTTAGAATCCTTTAGACCTTTAGGGGTTTTATCCGATTAGACTTTAGGGTTTAATTTTTTCTCTTTTAGTTTTGTTTTTAGAATTTTAAACCCCATATGGGTCTAAAACCCCTTCACTTGGGTTCTTTGCCCACAAAACCCCTTTTGTGACCAAACTCACACAAACCCCAATTCTAGGCTTGTGGAGTACCTCCCAAGCTACACAATTCAACAATGGGGTGCTTGGGTACATGGGAAAAAAATGAGGGTCTTGTTTACTATTTTGGGAGATGGTTGTAACTAACTTACACCACTCCTTAGGGTGCACCTCTTTGGTAAACTATTTTATTGTTATTTGTTGGATATCAGACCCATAGTTCTCTATGGCTCTAAGATCTGGGGGTCAAGCTTATTATAAACTCACTGGACCAAGTTGGAGAGATTCCATACCTTGCTTCTTAGTCACATCATTCGTTCTAAGTGGACGATTCTGCAGCCCATCATTCAAGCAGAGTTCAACATCCACCCTTTCTGCCTCAAGGTCATTTTTTGCTTGCTCACTTTCCTTCATAGACTTTGATCCCTCAAAGACTCTACCGTTGGGAGAAATAGGTATACCTACCTTGCACTTCACTAATTAGAGGCTCTCATTTCGGATTCTCCCTCAGGGCGTGCACGAGTTTGGCTCTTAAAGGCACCTCAGCTTCTCTACTCAATTTTTTTCTCCCCAAAGCAACCCCCCCTTCCCAAATTTAGTTTCTTCCTTGATGCTCGAGCCATCTCTTGCCGACTACACAAGTACTCAATCAAGCTGAAAGATGATCTTTATAGATTGCATATTTAGAATCTCAGATCACCTGGACCTCACCTACAACGAGTCTGAGCCCAAAGGTGTCTTTCTACTTAGAGCACTTTTTGGAGTTGTGGGATGACATCATTGTCCAAGCCCCTTGGACATGTAGGCATTGGATGCATTCACTTAGGATTCCTATAGGACAACTTTAGATTGACTCTCATCCACTTCAAATAGAAACTAAGAAGGCAACTCATTTTTAAGTGCTCACCATACTGAGATTAGGTGCCCACCATTTCTAGGTGACTGCCTCTTCAATTTGACTTATTTTCCAACTCATTTCCACCTCATTTGGCATGTCGAAATAATTATTATTTTTTCCACTTATTTATTTTTTGGCAATTTATTTCTCATTTTCCCACTAAACTTAGGAAAAACTGGGTTTTGAGGGTCTATAAGTGATTTTTTTTTACCCTAAAAGTGTGTACTAGAAGAATGCTAAGGTGGAGAGGTCTAATTTTCATTACTCATACACCCTCAACATCTTCAGACATCACTTTATTACATTTTACATAAAAAATAATTAAAAAATGTCATGTGGGAAATTTTTAATTATTAAAAATTCCTATCTAGACATAATCAAATTCCACGAAATTTCAGAGATGAACTAGCATAGTAATATACATTGAGCATATACACTATGATGGACTAGGGGCTCAACATTCAAGCCATCACCCTGACTCTGGGGGTATGAGATGAGTGAAAAAACTCGGTTAATTATTTAGCACTAAAAAGCGGGAATAATTAGCTAAGTGAAAGAAAACACTCCAAGGTGTACTCACTTGCTAATCAAGTCCCAAGTCTCCTAGGCCTGTTACATAGCTTTATTCATCATGATAGTGACATTTTTACAATATCTTCGCAGGGTTGAGGAATTTGAGGACTAAAGAAGAAAGAGGAAGGAGAAAGGCGCTAAAAAGCCATGCTGAATTCTGAACTTTGAAATTTTTTGTTGTACACTCTGTGTCTTCATATATCTGCCAAGTGCAACTTAGCAGTCAACACCACATAGATATCTCAATATATGTTTCACTGCAACCCAATGCACATGTCGGGGCTCAACTTGTTCACAACATAGCAGATATCAGGTCTGGTGTTAACCGGATAGTTTAATGAGCCAATCAATTTGTGATACATAAAGGTATCAACCAGATCAAAGTTACAATCTCACAGCAACTTCAAATTTGTCACCATGGGAGTCTCCACGAACTTGCAGTCCATCATGCCAAAATTTTGAAGGATCTTGATGATGTGTACTTTCCTTGCCCAACAAAGATTCCACCAAGCTTTTTCCATATTTCCAATCCCAAACGAAAATACATAAGACCAAGATCCTTCATCTCAAACTCAAAAATTAGCTCCCTCTTACACAAAACAATGAGATTCTCAGCCCCTGTCAGAAATAAATCATCTACATATAGTAGCAAAATCAAGGGCTCACCTTCAACAACATCGAATTACAATTTTGTATCAACATTGCTTTTTGAAACCAAGGTTCAACAAATAGCTATTAATACAAGAGTACCATGCACGAGGAGCCTGCTTAAGCCCATACAAGGCTTTCTTCAATTTACAAACATGTGTCTCTCTATTATGAATCTCAAAGCCTTGAGGCTGCTCAATATAAAATTCTTAAATGACTCCATTCAGAAAAGCAATCTTAACATCCATTTGATGCAATTTCTAACCTGTAATAGAAGAAAGAGCAATAATAGATCTAATAGAAGAATACCTTGCAACAAGAGCAAATGTGTCTTCATAATCTTCTCCCTTGTTCAGGGAGAATCCACGAGCCACAAATCTTGCCGTGTACTTCTAAATTCTTCCATCAACATGCTTGAATTTGTAGATCCATTTAGAAGACACAATAAATTTCCCTTCAGGTCTTAGCAATTTCTCATGCATCATTCTTCAATATGGACTGGTACTCTTCAATCATAGCATCTTTCCAAACTTGATGTTTACTTGCCTCTTTATAGGTGGATGGCTCGGACTCAATGATCTTACCCATCAATGTTACATAGCCTGAGTACTTCTTTGGCCTCTTGCTTTCTCTGAAGGTGCTATGAGGTGTTGCATGTCCTTCAGCTTCTTTCAATGTTCTTTTAAGCCAAGTTGGTCCTTTTCTAGTCTCAAGTACAGTGACTCATGGTGAATCAACAAACTCATGTACATCATCAAACTCTTCTTGAGTATCGTGTTCCATAGGTTCAAGCTCTTTAGATTCCGATTCCACGTTCTTGGGAGCCACATGCGTTTTATTATCAGAGTCCAAGTGTGATTCCTTAGGCTTCAAGAAAGCAACATCCTCATAAAAAATGACATCCCTGCAAGTTTCAATATGTCATGTCCCTTCTCAAAAACATTAGTAACAGGGTGCTTCTACACAATTGTGCACATTTTTTACTAAGGAAGAGGACCCCACACTTTGACTTAGGGACTTAGGGGCCAAATTGACTTTATTTAGCAACTAGTGGAATGTGGGGGCCACCCACATGGGAGTTTGAATTAGCCATTCGATAGGCTTGGAGGGAAAATCGAATGGGTGGATGGAGGGGCCCACATGAGGCTAAGGAGGCCCAAGGAGCTATAAGGAGAGATTAGCTCTCATTTTGTTTTTCATCTTTGACATTTGCAAACAACTACTCATCTTGTCAATCTGCTATTTAGCGAGTCTATCGACTGTTTAGCTACGAGTCTCTCAAGTGGGAGATTCAACCTCTACTTCGGGGGAACATCCGTGCCCGCCCTAGGGAGGCAACTCCATAAGAGTTTTCAGGAGTTCTAGGGTAGTGACATACACCAGCAGCCAGCGCAGAGCAACGAGTGCGTATTTCTAGGTAGCCAAGAAACACGCGGAGGGAGATTGAGGCAAGCAGAGATTTGATTGCTTGTCCGGGAGTTGGGGCAACATTAGACCAATGCTCTTGCTAGGTTTTACAGCTAGTTGAGCCAACATTCCAGCAATTCGAACTACTGGGTTGAGGGACAACACGGAGGCCACTCAACAGATTTTCGTGGTGCTTGTGAGCAGCTTATTTGGGCCAAGAGATCATTCGGGGAGTCAGGGATTGGATAGCAGGGGTGAAATCAACATTTTGGAGGAGTTTTCAGGTGGGTTTATAGGCAGTTTCTAGCAGGTTGAGTTTTGCAGCTACAGTTGAGGTGAGGCTCCAAGGGGGTCGAAAATCAGAAGTCCAAACTAGCTAAAATCCTTTCTGGTTTTTTTTGGGTTTCAGCCAAGGAGTACGGGGTTAAAAGCGTATAAATTTATGGGTAGTTTTAGTGCACTTTCCAGCCATTTGAACTTCGATAGAGCAACAATTTTTTGGGCAACGCAATGTAGATTGGTGCAGCAGCTGGGCAGCCTTCAGCTCAGCCATTTTACTACCTGGGTTTGGTCCTGCTTGTCCATTGAGACAAACCCAGGTGCACCATTCCATCATCTATTGTATTTGGCTTGCAGAAACTAGATAAAATGGCTCAAAGTTCTCCATTTGCAGTTTTCTGAGTGCTTGATGAATATTTCGTTTTTGTATTTTGCTGCGTAGAATATTTGTTGTTGTCACTTGTATTCCTATTTAGGATCATTATAGTGGTATCAGAGCCTAGTTATTTGCTCAGCTGTGGGGATTGTTTCCTATGAGAGAAGGGGACCAGTAGAACATCACCTACTGGAGACAAAGGTACAGGAGCAGAGAAAGGGAGTTAGAGACTCCAGATGCAGAGGATAGGGGGAAAGCAGTAACAGAAGAGGAGGAAATGGTAGAATCCAAGAGCAGCGAAGAGACGGCTCTCGACAACCTTCTGAGGGCCCTGAGTGACTTGGCCAAGGGGCATAAAGACATGTTGGAAGAGATCAAGTCGCTGAACAGAGAGTGCACTGTGCCTAGAGGGTTTCTGTGTTGGGAAACTTCTGGGGCCTCTCAGCCATTCGATCCCCTCACCAACATTACAACGCCCTTCAGTCAGTGTGCCAACTCGTGCTACACTACCTTCGTGTCAATGGCACAAATCAAGCCTGCAAGGGAGGAAGACCTCCCTCAGATGGGAGATTACTTCAGAGAGTGGCAGTCTATGGATGAAGACTTTAAAGAAGCCCTCTCCTTCAAAGATTACTGCAAGCTCAAGCAGAGTGAGAAGAACAAGGGGTATGGACAAGGGACCCAAAACTACGAGCTGCAGAGAACCATAGGGAGGATGTATTTCCCTACTTCCGATGGCACTGCCAAGTGCATGGCCAGGGCTTGGGTTGAGAAGATGGACACCTACTTCCAACTCAACTGGATGACAGAGCAGGAAGCCATTAAGATGGCCACGCTGCACATGGAGGGGGAAGCCCATGATTGGTGGTTTCATGGCTTAACCACCCTAGGGCATGCCCACATAGTTTCTTATGAGGACTTCACTTGGAGGGTGGTGGAGCGATTTGATCAGAGGGATCTGGAAGCTCATTTCAGAGAGCTGACCGAACTGTGCCAAATAGGCAACCCAGAACAATACTTCTTAGATTTTTTGTGGGTGTCAGTGATGGTCTCGGATCTATCTGAGGCAAGGAGGGTGTATACCTTCATTGAGGGCTTGCTTGGGCCCCTGCGTGGACTGGTGAAGTCACGCAGACCCTCCAGGCTGTAGGAAGCAGTCTTGTGTGCCAAAGATCTGCAGGGGGCCATCCCCAAGACTAGAGCACCATTTCTTGCACAAACCCCTTTCCCACAAAAGGGGCATGAGACTAGACCTCCACCTTAGAGGACCACATGGGGGAGGGGGCAGTTAGATGAGGAGACACGGAAGGACCTCCAGAGGAGGATGCTGTGCTTCACATGCAGAGAGCCCTAGGCACCAGGTCATCAGTACACTATTGGGAGAGCACACTACATTGAGGTTTTTTTTGATAGTGACCAGGAGGATGAGGTGGAGCAGGATTGTGGTGGTGCAGATGTCGAGAGTCCGACAGACAGAGGGCCACCACAACCACCTCCACAGGGTGGGGCATCCCTTGCCCCAACAGGGGGAGTTCTCGCTTCCTTATGCGGGAATCCCAATTTTCTGACACTGAGGATCAGAGGCAGTGTACAGGGACAGAGGGTGTTAGTGCTAGTGGACAGTGGGGCTACCCACAATTTCATAGATGCCCAGTTGGTCCAGAGGAGGGGCCTCAACACAACAGAGTTTGAGGGCTTCTCAGTCCTAATACCAAGTGACTGTACCATATAGTGCACTAGATATGTGCCCTCCTTCACAGTAGTTATGGGGAACTACTCAATGATGGACCATTTCTTTGTGGTCGATGTGCTAGACACCAACGTGGTGATGGGTGTCTAGTGGTTGTATTCCCTTGGCGAGTCACAATAGATTGGAGGAAGCTGGAAATGGAGTTCATTGGACCGGATGGAACACTGGTAGTCTTGAGAGGCATGCAGTCTTATCCACCTCAAACAGTTTCGACCCACAAGATGGAGGCAGATTTACGACATGGGGACATTGCATGGGCAGTTGAGCTGAGGATCTCAGGTTGGAGGACAAGCTCAGCGACCATTGGCAAACATACAAGCCTTGCTGGACAGATACGCAGTAGTGTTTGGGGACATTCCACCAGGGCAACCACCACACAGAGGGTTTGAGCACACTATTGAGTTGGAGCCAGGTGTGCAGGCAGTGATCACTACTCCTTACAGGCATCCCAAAGCCTATAAGGACGAGATAGAGAAGGCCATCCAGGAGCTGCTAGCATTGGACTATATCAGGCCAAGTTCCAGTCCTTTCGTTTCTTTAGTGGTGCTGGTGAAGAAGAAGGATGGAACCCTTCGGATGTGCATTGACTATCGGGCCCTCAACCGGAAGACACTATAGAACTGGTACCCCATTCCCCGCATTGATGAATTGATGGATGAGCGTAGAGGAGGCAAGTACTTCTCTAAGATTGATCTACATTCAGGGTACCACCAGATCAGGGTGAGGGATTAATTTTAGGTATGTTCTATGCTAGAGCAATTTATTTCAATTTCTTTTCCACATTAGCAATCACATCAGCATAAAGTAAACTGCAGATAGAACATAAATATAAAT
>APFE031213608.1:0-13049 GCA_000404065.3 Pinus taeda
ATTAACTTTATGATTTTATTTTATGATTTTTTATTTATTTCTCACATGCTGCTGTGAGCTAATATCTTTCTCATTGAGTTTACGATTAGTGTGAATATTTGCATATTTGAATTCAGATTATATTTATTTAGTTAGATGTTCCTAACATATTAATTTGTAAATTTTATCATGTTTAAAGTATAAAATTAACTTTATGATTTTATTTTATGATTTTTTATTTATTTCTCACATGCTGCTGTGAGCTAATATCTTTCTCATTGAGTTTACGATTAGTGTGAATATTTGAGATTATAAATTTCTTAATACAACTGATTTAATAACAATGTAATCAATATAATAGTTATTATAGTGACTTTTATAGAATATTTTTAATAATATACAAACTAAAGTTTAAGGCACTTTCTCTTTTAGCATGTTCCTTCTTTTATACACATCCCCAGTTCCCCAACTTTGAACATATTTCTAGCTCCACAAATTTGCACACATTCCCATCCCCCCATTTCTTCCACATGATTCCATCCCATAAATGCTTCTTTGGCACACCCATACTTATTTTTAATGAGCTACATGAAAAAACACACTATATAAAATAGAAGGGCACACATATACTTTACATCACAGTCCTAGAGTATGCTCTAAAATTGTTTCTTCTTGGCTAAGAGCTCATCTTCCCCAGACATAAGGAAACAAGTTAACGACCCAAGACCCATAGGCATCTGAAAGGAGTGAAAACTTGCCCCCTTTCAGACTACCATCAGGTTATTTCCTTGAATAACAGTGATGAGTCAACCTTAGTGGATAGCAGGGTGAGATGGTTGTCCTCACTACTGATTTGAAAACTAAATTATGACAGGTTTTCCTACCTTTAAAAAAAAAAACTTTGCATTAACAATAATTTGGGATATAATTAATGAAAATTATATTAATAGTAATTTTATAATTTTTTTAAGCCCCAAGGATTGGCTCAATGGCTTCAAGAAACCGGCCTTCGCTATCGAGAGGATCCACAGGTTGAATTCCTCTTGGACGACCTTGCGGGTTCAGGTCCTTGTTAGTAAGTCTAAGGGCGACTTAGCCCCAGATGGTTCCATGGAATCAATAGCCGACCACTCACTAATCAAGTGTTTTGTGTGAATCACACAAAAAAAATAAACCGAAGGTTAGCTCAGTTGGTCAAAAACCGTGCCCTCACCATTAAGGGGGTCATAGGGTCAATTTTCTACCCAACAAGCCCTGGGTTAGATCTTGCCAGTAAAGGCTGAGGGTGGGTTTTAGCCCAGATTTTATTCCCATGCGATGTAGCAATGACTCGATTGCGAGGGCTGGTTCGTGAAACCACATAAAAGAAAACATTTTTTTTTTTTTTTTTAATAATAAAATAGAAAATAAAAAAGTCGCCTTTTAAAAATAAATTAACAAGTAACACACATTACTAAGTCAACATAAAGCTAGGTCTGCCCATCAATTTTGCTCTTCCCCTTTTAAAAATAATTTGATGGTGCTTGATATGTCTTAAATTCATTCAGAAAAATTGAAGATCAAACCTTGTATGTTGAATTGAGGAGTTAGCATAATCAACCTTTAACAATATTCGTTTATATAAAGTTATATCAACAAACCATTGATGAAATCAGTCCATCTAAGAGCCACAACAAATATGCCAATTGATATGTATATACATTTACAAAAAACTTGAGCAATCATCCTGGAAGTTGGGTCAATGGAGATTTATAATGCTGGAGGATACATTGATATCAAAAAAGCATTGTGAAGGAACAAAAACCATTGGGGAAGGTTGTTATTTAACATAAATATTAAACCATCAATATTGTCTTACATTGTAACACTCATCTTTTCTTTTTCAAACTATTGTAAACCTAAGCTGAGGAAAGCTAGGTGTGATATGTAATATGGGGAGAAAATATATTATTAAATAAATCAATAAATAAATCACTTGGAAAAGTGAGACAACAAGAGATGAGATTCTTACCAAATCCCATTGAGGAATGGGATAGGAATAAATATTTCATGATAAGCTTCTAGATGTGATTCTAGATAAGATGGATTGATCGGAGATAAATATCTATTGAGAAAAACATAAAAGATTTGTGGTAGATAAAGGCAAGATTTTATGATGAAAAGCCTCGCAGGGGATAAAGGTGAGATTTTCCGAGAAAGGCCTGGGTAATTTGATGAAAAAACCACCTAAATTGGGATGCCACAAAGGGAATCTATATCATGAAAGAGGGTATTAAATACCCATTGCATAGATCAATTGGGAGTAGTTGATCCATTGAAAGAATGTCAACTCGTGGGGGAGTCAGAGCTGATTAATGTTTGGGTGGTGGTGCTCCTCTTTCCAAATGATGTTTTAGTGGGATTCATTTGCGTGGGATATCCTATATGATATTTTCTTCCCATCTCTGTTATGATTTCAGTATGTTTACGAGAAGATGGCTTGAGTTTCCTTGCCATGAGCATGACTTTTCAAATTTCATGTGATGATTATATGTGAATAGATTTACCTGTGCTAATGGCTTGTATGAGATGATTATCTATGGATGCGTGTGGAAATTTATGGCATATTAATGTAGTCTAAGATAAATTTAGTAGTATTTCTTTGGTTTCTCTATAGGAATTGGACAATGATAACTACAGAATAATTATATGTTAATGATTGCATGAATGCTTCTATGAATTCATATTTCTGAGATGATATTATATTAATGGTTGAGATAGTAATTTAATCTAGCATCATGTGAGATTGCTGGTGCATGCGGAGCAATTAGGAGCTAATGTTTCTAACCAGATAAGTCTTGCTTCCTATGAGGTTAGCCTAGCTAGTTAGGCATGTTGAACCAAGGGTTGGTCAGAACTCTTTGATTATGTTTGTAAGATTATAATCATGATGCATGGTGAAGATGGCCACAATAGACTTCAGATAATACTCCATTACTTTCTTGTATGAATTAACCAAAAGGTTTCATAGGTTGCATGCCATAATTAGTCCTTCATTGTTAATGATCGTTCTGATATATAAGTTGTGTAACTGAAACTAAGGGTCCCCGTCATGGACCTGGTAGTCAAATACTAGCCGTAAACAAAGACAATTTACAAGAATGGGAGCCTAGTAGCTAATTCTCAGGGAAAGTTTAGGAGGTACATTACAAATGGTATCAGAACATAGGTTCAAACACTGCGGCCTATGGACCAATCGACCTTCGTAATGGTAGCCATCTCTTGTACATGTTAAATTTATTTGTACAACCAAGGGAAATTCTGAGTTAGGATTGACAACAATAATATTTTAATGAAGAGTGAGACCTCCTAAATTTCTTATTATCTGCAAGATAACTAATAGCAAAAAGGGTTGGTTATAAAAATTTTATAAGAAAACCTGAACATATAAAGGGTTGAAATGATAGCGATTACAAACTCACAAAGGAAAATAGAATTCCTTACAAGTTAACCTTAAATTTTAAAAGATTTACCTTAAGGTGGAAGGAATAACTTGTATATACCCAAATATACAAAATGTTATTATATCAAGAAATTTGTTGTTTGATGAGAAATGGGTGATTTCGATATGTGTCACAGTTCCTAAATACATTTAGAAAACTAGATTTATTGTAACAATTAATTCCTAACAAATCCTCGACTCTCCGAGAAGGAAGGGTTCTAATGAAATTGGTGGGTTCAAGGACCAACTACTTAAATTTTCTAACATAAACCCTATGTTGTTAAGGTGTTGAATGGACAATGTGTTTGTTAAGGCTTGATCCCAAATTGGATGAGGTGGATTTAACCCTAGAATCTGATCAAAACATCACAGCATAACCATGGATGGCATATAGTATTTTATCACTGACTATGGTGAACAATTTTGCAATTGTTAAGGATGTCGAGACATTGGCCATTAAGAAAGGTCCAAGGAGGTTGTTGCTTGTTCAGCTCAAATTGAAAATTTTGAGAGAAATCACATTTATAACGGAGTAGTTTCTGATCATAGCTCAAAGGTTTCTTGTGCTTCTGGATTGTCTAAGAGAAACTTTGGCAAAAATTTCCTAGGGAATTTCAGATGGTCATAACCAACACTTTTGACCAATCGTGATCGCATCAGACAGCCGACGGTGGCCCGGATCAACAGTTATGTCTCCAACCTTTTTCCATTTCGGTGTCTGCCCGGTCACTCTATGGTAACCATCATTAATCCATCCACTGTGGAGAGGCCCTCACCACATTGATTAAATTGCGGGATTCAACAAGTGATTCCCATGAAATCGATCATGTCCTTAAGGAAGATGTAACTGGGCTTATCTAGTTTAAAGGCTATAACAATTCAACCTTTGGGACGTATAATGTGATCTCAATCATTGAAAAATTTCAACAAACAACTCGGTTTTGTCTCCAAGCATTTCGGAAGCTCCTCAATGGAAGAGGAGAAGAATAATTGGGAAGAACTATCAACCCGAATGGTTGGTAAAGTGAGAGGGAGACGTGACTCTACACAAATTATGTAGGACTGTAGGTTTCATTTTGATTTATGGAGAAAATCATGATAGTAACTATTGTTTCATGTTTTTCAGTTTGCTCTACCATAGATGTGGAGGCAATAATATGGGAAACATCGAGGAGAGCTCAACCTTTTCCAGTGATCCGGAGAGGTACACAATTCTTTAATTCCAAAATTCGACTATTTAACATACAGATATAGGAACATTATCCCCGGACATGCTGGTAAAAGTAGTTAGAAAAGAAATTAAACATACCAATATGGATTATGTAAATAGATAATATTTATATACAACCATTGACATGGAGGCGGTGGTTTTTATTCTAAGTTTTAGGAGAAAAATATGGTAAGCTGTAGGATTTTAGGTTGTGCTAACAAATAAATTGAGAAAAGAATAATGTTTATTCTAGTGCTGCCTTTCGAACTATCGATTGCGAATCGAATTGGCTACCAGCAAAATAAATGGATAAGGGTTATCCACTAGCCCCATGAAGAAAATTAGAAGGTGAGAATGGAAAAGGAAGAAGGTGGGATATATATTCAACCTTATCCATGGCTTGGAAATGTACGAAGTTCGAATTTCTTGATCCCAAAATTCTATTGGATTAGGTAAGTTCAATCACATGAATGCGTGATTTCCCCCAAATTAAGCTCTCGCCTTGTAGGCTGGCGCTAGATACATTATCCTTATTCTTTGTTCCTTATACACTGTTGTTTCCTTATCGATTATGGTCGCCTTTTTCTTTTTAGGTTCCATTCAAGTGGTTGTATATTTTTCCGCCGAAGGATTGGAGAAAAGATAGCAGCACTGCGGCATCCCCTCTCATGTTTTCTTTACTGCAGAGTGGGAAGTATGCGAGTTGACCACAAAGAAAACAATACTATTTCACTTGAGGGATTACAGAAAAGACAAAAATCGGCTTGTTTTCTTTTGTCAAGAAGGTGTTGGATAAGGAATATCTTCATGTGCATCATCGCCTTAGTTGGGTAAGGGTTGCCTGTAAATCACACAATGCACAGCCTTATCCATACGCTGACATTAGATAAAAAGCATAAAAGTAATGTTTGTTCCAACTTTTAAATGCATCCTCTATCCCTCGATGTGAAACACAAGCAAGCTCGGTTCTCTATAGACCTGGATATGCTCTAGCATGGGTAAGTATTGCTCAATTGATTTTCCTCTGCTTGAACAAGATTAAAAAGTTATATAGGTATGTGTACATGATCGTTTTACTGGTAACGAGTATTACAAGTGAAACTTAAAAGGTATAACATTGTTGCTGCTATAGCCACCATCATGCTACTCTTGTCCTCCGAGTGGAGGCACTCACAGTGACTCAATGGGTGGAGGTAACCCCGCAGGCGGTGGATCGGATGGAAAAAATGTGTAGAGGCATTCAAGCCAAAAGCCTGTGATGTTTTGTCGAGAGGAAGGGTTGGTGCATGTAGACACTAAAACCCTGTGTGCTAGCATTACAGGCAGCGTTGTTCAACTTCAACATCAACGAGCTCTAGAGCTAACCTCCTCAGCTAGATTCACATGCCCACCTCCCAGTTAAGTAGGTAAGCACAATTGAAGAGTGAAACAAGACTTCAATAGAATTGAAAATTAAAATTTTTGTTAGTATATAAAAAAAATCACTGCAAGGTTCCTACCCATTGGTGATGGTATATATTCCCTTTTTTCTGTTGACTTTATTACTCGTAAAATCTTTTGTTTTGAAGGAAAAGTCCCGTAGGTTTTGAATGAGAAAATGGTTTTGTGTTGCGAGGAAAGGATTTCCATCTTCATAGCTTTCATTGAATCATCATTGACGAGTTAGAAATATACTTTTAAGTAATTTGTGATATTATGATAGAAGAAAATTTGAAAATTGATTTTCAACTAAATTTTGTGGGGAAAGGTGATTTCTGTTATCATGACTGGTGGAAAGCACTAGAGAAACACCATATAGTTAGTAATGTTAATTTGAGACTATATAACTAAAAAATATATTTGAGACTATTTAACTAAAGAATAGTATTTTTTGTATGCAATATTGAGGAATACCGAAATGTTGAGAAATACAAGAACTTGCTGCTCTAGAATTTCTCATATACAGTTTAATGAAAGCATCCTTTGGCAAGACAAGCCATTCTTACTTGTGGCGCATAATCTATAAAATCATGATTTCCTGTTCTGACCTCTCAGTCATCCCAACTATCTTGCAGCATCGAGTGTCAGTGATACTAAAATTGATCTGTTTATATTGATGCCACCAAGTAAGATTCAATGATGTATGTGGCAAATGTGAAGAAACTTGTATAGAGGGAATAAATTTTAATTTACGGTGGAAGCCAAAAAAACATGTAAGAGATTACGTGTATTTAGTAAATTTGGTTTAATTTTGGATCCATGAGTTCTCAAGGGCAGTATGTCTTCTCTTTTTGATCTGTAGGAATCCATATTGAAAATTTAAATGGTGGAAATTTCCCTATGGAAACAATTGAACTATTGGGAAAATTGGAAGAATCACATTATAATAAATCTGTTGTTGCATCAAAGCAATTGGGTAAATGTGATGTAGTCTCTACAGGTACAAACCCTGATAGTTATGGATTTTTTAAAAATCGTAACTGTTGATATAAAGGACCAAGCTAAAAAGGATTTCATTCTATGTATTTGAATTCATTACTAGTTACAATATAATATAATTCAAAATTGCCCACATACTTACATGTGGTAACAACCATCTTGACCATAAGAAAAAGTTGCATGCATCTTGTATTGATG
Organism: Pinus taeda; assembly: GCA_000404065.3. NCBI lineage: Eukaryota > Viridiplantae > Streptophyta > Pinopsida > Pinales > Pinaceae > Pinus > Pinus taeda. The sequence continues at coordinate 7,287 of APFE031213608.1, forward strand.
CTACCAATTCTCATTTATAGGCTACTTGTAATTATGCAGTGTGATCAGAAGAAAGGAAGAAAACTTTTTATTAGTCCAAAAGGCACCGCCCGAAAAATTGTTGGGCTTCCTTTACAGTCTCAACCTTGAGAGGTGTATTGTTTAGGTACCTCTATTTAATGACAAGTTCATTGAATAGAGTAGGAAAATCTCGTAAAAACTAATGGTTTTTAACCTAATCTAATGGTACTGATGAACAGTTCTCGTAGCATGCTTGAATTTTTGCTGCTAAACATTCTTATGTTAAGAATTGGGACTTGTGCTAATGACCTTCCTTGCACAAATTGCTATGAATTATTTAGTAGAGACTTGTACTCCATGAGATGGGCATTCACACTCCCATGTGGTGGCAACAGTGGAATGTGAAGAATAACACAAAGAGTTAATATGCTAATAAGTTATTTTTATTGTCGTTCCTCATAGATGAGGAGTTTAATTTTTTTTATCGATTATTATATAAGTTGTCGAAAATTAAGCTTTGAGAAGTGATGCTTACAAATATGCATAGCAAGATAGTTAAATAATTGATAATCATGGGAAATCATGGTTAACAGATTAATGCAATATTAAGCTTGATAACCATTAATACATATATGCGAAGAATATGGTTACTTGAGGGTACATTAAATATATGACATGCATGTAAGACTCATAGTGGGGAATGCAATGAGCTACATCAACATGCCTTCATGCATGAAGGAATCACAATTCTCATAAATTAGAATATGATAAAACGAGAAAGGAAATTTATCATGTATATTAGAGAATAGGTGGTAATTGATTCTAGTCAAACATTAAGCTATTGTCATGATGTTATAAAAAAAACAAATTATGAATAGTATAATTTCTATCAAAAGGACATTGCTAAATAAAATTCCACCTAATGCTTGAAGGGATGATTATATAAAGAAGGAAATGTTAAAACTTAGTATGGTAACTGGTTCATAAGTAAGAATCCAAAGGAAAATTATATACCTCATGAGAGGTTGGGGGTTAATAAGTGGGTTCCACCTTATGTATTATACCATGGTAAAGGTTCCCATGAAATAACGTTAAGATTGTAAGAACTTGTTATAGTATAAGACTATGTAATTGTACAAATTGTTTGAATGTGATTTCTTCTTCGGTCGGAAGAAAGTGTGATTAAGGGAAACCTAAATTTAATAGGTTATTATATACCGTGACATATGCATCTTTCATTGGATATGCATAGTTGGACCTATAAGTGTATTTAAGTACAACAATCAATATATATATATGATATATATATAATAATATATATATATATTGAATGAAAAGCACAAATTGTATGTTATGGACCACTCGGTTAATTAAATGGTATCCAAAAATCTATTTAAATAGACTAACATCATACCAATTGAAATACCAAGCAATTTTGGGAGGTTATTTTGTTGGATTGCTTTGAATAGGACAACATAAGAAAGATTGCATAAATCATGCGGGAATTCAAAAAATTGATAATGATCTTTTGGTTAAGGGTGATTTAATGTTAAAGAGGAAGTGTTAACATGTAAATACCCTGAGATCATAAGTACCTACAAACCAAAAGGGGGTATAATTGAAAGCAGTAAAACTTTCATTTATAACTCATGAAGGGAAATGAGATTATATCTACACTAAATTATGCATGGCCAACAAGACGATGAGGTATAAGAAGGACAATAGTCAATGATACAAAATAAATTGTTAAGTACCGAACAAATTTTTTCTTTGTTAAAGAGAAGCTAAAAAAATTATTAAACTTCAACTATCTATGATAAATGAGTAGCAGAGTTAATAGTCTGCTTTATGGTATTATTGTTAAAGCTAGGCGTAGCTGACAGATTTGATCCCAAAACTAAAAGTTATGAGTATTATTGATTTATAGTGTGCATGATGATAGTTATAGAAATGGAATACGTCCATGAAAGTCCTCAGCCAGAAACTGAACACAGTTTGTTCTACTTACCAGAAATAAATGAAGGAATGGCTGACATAATGCTAACATGGTTGAAAACATGTGGATAATTGTATGTCATGTAGGTGATGTTATTGATATGAAGTGGTATAGATTGTACTACGTACAAGAAGTACCTATGCTACCAGTATGGATATATGTATGGCATGATTAAAACATGATATGTATATCTATGTGTGTAAAACACTTTGTGTGCAGATATGCATGAGGACACTGGGTGGGTGTGTGGAGGGAAACAGGCCTGTAGGTCACATAGAAGAAGGAAATTATGAAGTAACAATGGTTTCCCTGACCTGTAGTTTGCATAGAAGAAGGAAATTAATAAGTAACAATGGTTTATGTACAGTTTGGCATACATATGATTATGATGAGTATATATGGTTATGATGGTTATATGTGAGCTAACCTGTTATGATGCATATTGATGTAGGAAATATGCTAACTGACTTGATGTATGCAGAGAAACTCGAGGAAGCAAGTGTTCAACAAGAACATGAAGGCTTGTAAGAATTCAAGGTGAGAACATGCATTCTTCAAACAAAATAAATGACGGGAAATATAAGTCATAGCTACTTTAGTAGTTTTGTGTATCAAATTATGATATTAATTGTGGTAAACATAGTTGAATTTTTTCATCTAAAATTTCTTACAAAATTGTTTGAAACCAATGTTACATTTAGCTATGGCAAGTCCATGAGAGCTTTGGACTCAAAAGCCAATTACCTGTCAATGAGGATGGAGTAATACACCAAGGACAATGTAAACTTTAATGGGGAGAGTATGTAACACCCCTCCCTTGTATGTTAAACTATTGTAAACCTAACCTGAGGAAAGCTAGGTGTTTTATGTAATATGGGGAGAAAATATATTATGAAATAAATTAATAAATAAATCACTTGGAAAAGAGAGACGCCAAGAGATGAGATTATTCCTGAATCCCATTAAGGAAAGGGATAGGAATAAAGCTTTCACAATAAGCTTCTAGATGTGATTCTATATAAGCTGGATGGATTGGAGATAAATATACATCGGATGAATTTTTTTGGGTGTGGAGCATGATTGTTTACAGGTCTTTGCTTCGGTCAGATGTGTACCCCAGAAAGTTTGTACACCCCTCCATGTGGGGGGTGCGGGGGGGACTTGTCCCCCCATGGGGGTTCAGGGGGGCTGATCCCCCTCGATTGGGGGGGTTGGGAGCCAACAATCCCCTGGCGAGCGTTTCGGGGGCAGCACCCCCGAAGCTAAAAACAGATGTAAAATTTCCTTGTAAAAGTATAGTAATTTCTAGTTAATCTGGGTCGTTCATTAGGTGGATGATCTAACAATAGAACTTATGTTTAGTTTAAGGTTTTTTTCCCTAGAAGGAAACCCCTCTCTTTGTATGAGGGCATTGTATTTGAGGTTGTGTAATAGATGTGTATTCCCTGAGCGAGAAACAGAGAAGTGAGACTGTCAGAGAAAATAGAGGATATTACAACATATCTGTTGTAGGTTGTGTCTCTTCATTTGGCTGAATAATAGAAAAGAAGGACTAGCTGTTTGGGGTGGACGTAGCCCAAAATAGGTGAGCCACGTATATCTGTGTCTCTCTTGTTTTATGCATTTTCTGTGTTTATATTTCTGCAATATTTTATGTGTTCCATTGCTCCGTAATATATAATTTTCTAACAAATTGGAGATAAATATCCATTGAAAAAAATATAAAGGCTTTGTGGGAGATAAAGGATATCTTTTATGAGGAAAAGACTTGCGAGAGATAAAGGTGAGATCTTCCGAGAAAGGCCTACGCAAGTGGATTGAAAATCCACCCAAAAGAGGGACGTCGCTAAAGTAAACTATATCATTAAAGAGGGTATCAAATACCCATTGGATAGATCAATTGGGGGCATTTGATCCATGGAAAGAGCCTCGACTCGATGGGGAATTAGAGGTGATTCATGGTTCACTAGTGATGCTCCACTCTCCAAGGAATGATTTAGTGGGATCCATTTGTGTGGGATGTCCTGTATGATATTTTCTTCCCATCTCTGTTATAATTTCAATTTGTTTATGAGAAGATAGCTTGAGTTTCCTCGCCATGAGCATGACTACTCGAACTTCATGTGAAGATTATATGTGAATAGATTTACCTATGCTAATGGCTTGTACGAGATGATTTTATATGGATGCATGTGGAAATTTAGTGCATATTAATGTAGCTCAAGTTAAATTCAGTAGGATTTCTTTGGTTTCGCTATAGGAATTGGACAATGATAACTACAAAATAATTATATGTGAATTATTGGATGAATTCTTCTATGAATTCACCTTTTTGAGATGGTCTTATATTAATGGCTGACATAGTAATTGAATCTAGCATCAGGTTACAATGTTGGTGCATGCAGAACAATTAGAAGTGAATGATTTTGACCATATAAGTCTTGCTTCTGATGAGGTTAGCTCATGGCTCTTATCTCAACAAACCACAACACTGGTAGAAGGGAACAACAAATTGTTGTTATCTCAGCAAATCACAATGCTGGTACACGGGAAAAACGAATTGTTTTCCCACATCTTCAATGTCTACAGACATAGGTGTTGCTGCAAGAGAACAACAAGCCGTTTTTCCTAGACACGTAGTCTGTAAAAACATAGTTAAAATATCCCTTCTAACTCCCCAACCAAGGATATTTTTGGAAAATCGCTCATGTGCTACCAAATATACCCTACTCTGCACAAAACCCAGATGCCAGAATTTCAAATTTCGTCTTCCTTTGATCATAATTTGACCCGCAAATTTGACGATAATTTTCCCTTATGAATTTTCTTTCTTTTGTTGCCTTGATACATAGTGCTCCATATTCTCTTACCTGTAATGTAAATGAATCTTTCCAATACACAATCTTGGATGCAAAAGCACTAGATTAGAATATTAACTAAAATGTGATTATCCATGTTCTCATGTAAATGTAAATAACAAATAAAATATAGTGCATGAATTCCTCATTCAACACAACAATTTAAAGACCAAATCAATTTCAATCTCCAGATATTAATATTATGGTTCACAAACCTCACAAGCGCATATGCCAATAACTGCCTCACACGCACTTACAAATTCGATTTGCTGATAACAAAAACCACTAGTCTAAGAAATGTTGTTCAGTTAACTTCAATCTCACACAGAGAAAAAAAAATAGTGTACCTCTCTCCCACACCAAACCAAAATGTTCCTCCACCCTCAAAAACTAAAACGAATTGTAGTTCATGGATGTGAACCAATTTCCCTTAGCCCTAACTACCAACTAACTATAAAATCATTTCTTTTAACTAGAGTTATTCTTAATTAATATTAACTAGATATCAAAATATTTTCAAAAATGAACTTTAAAATGTTCTAAGCTTGGCATGTGACCAATCCATTACATTGTTAGGCTCTTGGTTTGACTTTAATTACTTATCATTTCTTATGTGCTCAACCTAATCTTTGATTATATTTGTAAAATTATAATCTCGATGCAGGGTCAAGTTGGCTACAATAGACTTTAGATAATGCTCCAATAATTGTTTATATGAATTAACCAAAAAGTTCTATAAATTACATGTCATGATTAGTCCTTGATGCTTAATAATTTTTATATAAATCGTGTAAATGAAACTAAAAGTCCCAACATGGATCTGATGGTCAAATCTTAACTATAAACAAAGAAAAATTTACCAGAACGAAAGCCTATTACCTAATTCTAATTTAAAATTCAGAAGATACG
>APFE031213608.1:47788-58756 GCA_000404065.3 Pinus taeda
CATTTTCACACAATTTATCAAAACCCTTTTATTCTTTAGACTTATAATGCAGAAAAGGTTAGGAAACTTATTAGAAAACCACTAGATTACTATTCAAAAAGCATACCTTTCAAGTGCTCTACAAGGTTCCATCAGTGGGGTTAAGTTCATGAAGACCTAGGTTACCATGTTAGTTTTCACCGCTCACACTAGTGCCTGACATGGTGACATTGTGGGGATGGGAAGATGTGGAATCACAGGAAGGTCTAGAGGAATAAAAGGAAGTAGAGTCACTATGGGGACTCAATGGAGGAGTAAGAGGATGGAGTCTAAATTGAAGGGGTGGAGTAAGATGTCCTAAAGGAAACTGGGGGTGAAGGTCAGAAAGTCGCCACGACAAATTCCTAGGGGGACAATGTTGTTAAGATAAGTATGAGTTAAGAGACTAAAGTGTTATTATAGGAGAAAAAGAGAAACAAAATATAAGGAAACACCTAGTGCAATGGTGCCAAGTATAAACTAGCTATATTGATATCCTACTCTAATTCAAGCAAACACATCCTATCAAAGAAAAAACTACCTCTAGCCTAAAGGTCATATAAAAACTCAAAGAAGTCGTAATTCTATTGTTTCATATGGCCTTCCAAAAGACTTCTTACTTGACAGAATCTTATCCCTGCAAGTAGAGTTGTCTATAGAAAGGTGGGGTAGAGGACCAACTTCTTTCTTATAACCAGTCCTATAGGGTGTTTTCCTAAGATTGGCTACTAAGGTTACCTTCATCCCATAGGGGTGATCAAGCCTTGAGCTTTTGGTCACCAACCATGGCATGAAATTCCCTACCACAGGTGGGTAGCCTCAAGGAGAATCACTTGTACTATGATCTAGCCTAACCCCCTCTGAATCAAGTTTTTGACACACTCTAGCTTTGTATTGTGGGACGATGAATTCTTTTAAGCAACCTAATATGTAAAAATTTTATGTGTTAATGTAAGCAATTAGTGGGTGTTATTGGAATCCTATCCCGCTGATTCTACACCTAACTACAAATATTGTTTTGGTGGTGTTAACCAAGCTCACGTTCATTTAGGGTGTGTGTGTGTGCGACAAATTTGTCAAGTGGATGAGTTAATTAAGGATGTTTTCGTGATGCCATGAACTACTAAAAATAAAGTGTTAAAAACTGTAAATAATGTTGAAAATGGATTGTAAAATAAACAAAACATTCAAGCACACAACTCACCACCCAAGTAGAATATTATGTAGCTAAGAAAGAGAAGGAAAACATGCAACTAAAATAAACAAATTTAACCAAAATATCTAATGTCTAAGGGACTGGGATCTAAACGCAATAATCTATTGAAAACGGTGCATAAAACTAACATAAACTAGAAGTGAAAATGTTGGAAAAGGATAGGCAAGAAGCTCCAAAAACATGATACAAAGGGGGATCCTAAGGGGGAAGGACCAAAATCTAAAGTGAGTAAAATTTTGAAGAAACTATCCAAAAGGGCTACACAATAGTGGACAAAACCCTAAAAAACAGAGGCTAAAAAAGTTGCACACTAGACTCCTCAACTCGACAATTCTATTCCTAAATGGTGAGGTTTATTCTAAACCATAGTGGGATTTTTCCTTCCTTAATGGAAAATAGTAAGAGGATATAGGCCTAGAGGTGGCTTGGTAAATAACAAGATCCCTTCCCGTCACACACATAACACTCTCGGCAAAACTAGAAAAATCTAAAAAAAATTATGAAAAAATGTAGAGTGCAGAAACTAACCTGAAATTGCGTTGGCGCAATTTTTGGGTTGAAAAGTCTGCTCTGGGAGTAGAAAATGGCCAAAAGTGTGCTTTTTTCCCACTTCTCTCACTCAGTCGATCTTACTTGAAATGTGCCATCTCTTGCTCGACTGGTACCTGTGACCTGTCATAAGATGCAGAACCCCAACAAAAACAGAAAATTTTCCAAAAAACAAAGGAGATATAAACATATTGAGAGGGATAAAAATAGCTAGAAAAAAACCTAAAATATAAAATGAAAAAAATTCTGAAAAATCTACAAAAAAAGATCGTATGAAACCCACAACATATAACAACAAAGATGAAAGTGTAGCAACCGAATGGATCTTATGAATAAGAAAATTTTATTAATAGAAATTTTTCACTTTGTGAGGAGAAATTATAAACATGGGTCTATATATTCCCCTTTGTGGAATGGTCATTTTGGTGTGTTTGTGCTTCGACGATTTGTTTCTCTCTCTCAACTTACAACGAGAAAAAACAAGAAAAAATAACTTGAACTCAAGTGGGAGCTCAAATGTGATGACATGATAGTGGTGATGATGAGCATGATCAAGGTGAAGGATGAATGGAAAACCCCTCTATTTATAACAAAGTATTGAGCCAAATTAGGGATTAGAAATAATAGAATATCATTGACTAAATCAAAATCTAACTACTGTCATGATCTTTGGAAGACCATATGGAAAGAAAAATATAATATGCCTGACTCTGCAGTTGAGATCTTAAGGCAGAGAGAAACTCCCAAAGGGTCTTCTATTTGGGACCTAGCTCGTCTGAACAGGGATTTGGTTGAGAAGCACACCTTTTGGGAGATCCGAGGTGGAGAAGAAGCTAACTTCTGGGAAGATAAGTGGCATCAGAAAGAAAGACTGAGTAGAATTCAGGGACTTCATCAGATTCAAGACAGAATAGGAGGAGATAGAACTTATGTCAGAGACTATTGGAAATCTAATAACCCAGAAGAAAGCTGGAGAATATGGATTGATCCGATGGAGTGGGATAGAGAGCTCAGCCAAGACCATAAAGAAGCCTACAGGAAGGAGGTAGAATCCAGGAAGATTAAAGCTCGCAATGGAAGGGACATCCTTAGGTGGGGGAATTCGATGAAAGGCTCGTTCACCACTAAGGAGGCTTACTACCTAACCGTTTCTCAAACCGGAGATGAAGAGAATCGAGACTGGAAAATTATATGGGAATGTAATTGGTGGCCGAAAGTCTCCATATTTATATGGATGGCATCAAAGAATAAGATCCTAACCTGGGATCGAATTCAAAAAAAAGGCTTTCATGGCCCATCGAGATGTTGTTTCTGTAACACTGATGGGGAAACCAGAAATCACCTGCTGATAAACTGTCCATTTGCAAGGATTCTATGGATGAACACTAAACGAACCTTTGGCAAACCCGAAACTGAACCCAGTGAATTCAACGAAGTGGTTTTTCAATGGAATAAGGAAATTTTTCAATGTAAAGTGGTCAGAAGAGCATGGGATCTCATCTCAGGGTTTGTACTCTGGATGATCTGGAAGGAGAGGAATCGCAGGATATTTCAGAACATAGCAAAGGAACCTGAAGTAATTTGGGGAAGAGCAGTCAAATTAATGCGGGAAATAATCCTGGTTGACAAATGGGTGGAGGAGGATTGGAAGGCCAACCAGGTTGAGGAAGGAATCCTGAACAAATTAAATTTAAAGTTTGAGATGGTCCACCACAAACAAACTTCCAGACATGAGATGCAGATTCAAAGCCCTGATAAATTCAGCTACCCTAGAGGAAATTTCATAAAATTGAACTTCGACGGGGCCTTGAAGGGGAACCCAGGCGAAGCGGGCTTTGGAGGCATTTTTCAAGACAGCAACAATCAGGTAAGGTGGATTTTCGCAGATTGGGGAGGAGAAATGACAAATAACGAGGCAGAGTTCTGGGCTCTTCATCAAGGTCTGTGGATTGCTGTAAGAAATGGTTACACTAATTTAGAAATTACGGGAGATTCTCAGATTGCGGTGGAAATGCTGAAGAAGCTCAGCAACGGACGAAGTTGGGAGAAGGTCACAAACAGCTGGCGAACAGCGGGAATTGTCCAGGAAATTGCTGACCTTCTGCAAAGAATCGAATATAAGATAATAAATCATGTTAGAAGGAAAGGGAATCAGGCGGCCGATTTCTTGGCAAACTGGGGATGCAGAAGCCGCGGCAACACGGTGGATGCTCAATGGAGAGCGGTGTGCAGGAACATGGAGTAGACGGACCTGGCATCTATAATCAATGTAGACCATGATCAAGCCATAGACGGAAATACGAGGAGTGATGAGCTAGAGCAATAGGAGGACGTGGAGTCTCCGAGCCATGAACCTAGCTCACTCGGGGCAGAGACAGGATATGATAATAGGTAGTAGAGAAGTCGCGTGGGGGACGGGCCAAGATCTAAACCAAGGAGAAGATATAAAGGAGCGCAATCTTAGAGGAGGTGGGAACGGTCTGTCAGGCCTCTTGACAGCAGACATTAAACACGAAATGATGGCTAAATGCAACGTCACCCTAGCAAGCAATCGGTGGCAAATGAATTCCGACCCGAAGGCGTACGCGAAGGATAGAAATCTAATTTATACCCATCTGGGGGAGGAGAACCAGTTATTTAGCTGTTTCCAAATTTGCAGAGGTGCAGACAGTCCTGTTGAGGGACAGCAAGTCACGAGGAAGGCTTCCGATTTTCAAAGTTTTCTCTCCGGCGGAACTGTGGGAAATATGGAAACAAGGCAGAAAACCAGGGAGGCAGAGGAGAAACATAATTCATCTGTGTAGGATAAGAGCCGGAAAGGGAAAGGAATTCTGAAGGATGATCAACCGGCTGAGATCTGGGAGATTGAGGACGAATCCAAGGAGGAGCTGCCCCGAGGAGAAGAGAATGTGAGGTCCTTCTATAAGGACAGGTTTGCAGACGAGGAGCGTCAGCATATGGAATACGACCACTCTGACCCGAAGGAAACGACAGTTCGTCGATACGACATGAGAAAACGGGCGATGAGCCCTGACAGTGATGCGAATTCAAGTAGGAAAAGGGGCCGAGGACAGGGAAGGAGGACGCAGGAGAAGGGAGAGAGTTCCAGGCAGGATTCGAAACCTACTAAACTGCCAAGGAGGACGGTGAATCATAGAATCTGGTGAGCTGAAAGAGCATACCAGCGAAACACAAACCCAGTAGTCAGGAGAGTTATGCAGTTTCTGGAGGAAGAGTCTCTCCAAGACCAGTCTGAAGATGAAATGGCGGATTGGGAGTTTCTGCTTCACGATCCAGGCCATACCAGGGGACGAATGTCCTTATTCAAGAAATCCTTGCACATATACTGGGTTATGAAGCGGCTGATGGAAAAAGCCCTTGAACAGGTAGCCAAGGAGATGGTCGAGTTGCCAAGGGAGACCTGGATCTGCACAGAGAATTGAGCTTCATACGCACTACGATGGCAAAGCAAGAGGAAAAGTTGGACATGATTCTGCAACTGCTGAAGGGGGACCAACAAGATGCAGAGCGTGGAACAAGTCCGCAACCAGCTATGGATAATTCTTGACTTGAGATATGTTCAGGAAAACGCATAGTCTCTGTAGTATCAGTTTTTTGTCTGATTTAGGTAGAGATATATACTTCTTGCAGACTAGTAGTATTAGAAAATCTCAAGACTGCCTTGTTTATTTAGCTAAGATTATCAGATTATGGGCCTTCTTCTTTTGGGCAGCCATAAAAACTATAGATGGATTAAGTACCCGGTTTCCCCATGTGGGCGGGTCTTCAATATTTTTGATACTATGTAATGGTTTATTTTCTATCCAGTAATAGAAAGAGTTCCACCTCAGCTTTTACAAAAAAAAAAAAAAAAAATCTAACTATTGTCAATACTTTATTATAGTTTTGTTATGGAAAAGATATTCAAAATGGTCAAATATATTTATTTAGAAAGTGGTTGAAGTAATTATCAAATAAAAATGATTTATTAATCAGTTTGTGAGAATTAAGAATGGTGTGATTTTGAAATAATTATTAAATAATGGTTTAACAGTTATTACAAAAATAGGGAATAATAAACAAATAATGATTTATTTAATTATTCCATTGTGATTAAGTCAAAGGTGATCAGAAATAAGTATCAAACAATGACGTAATAAATATTTCTATAAAAGATTAAATAAATAATGTTTTATTCAATTATTCTCATGAGGTTCTTGGATTCTAATGAAAAATAATTTAGAGAAAATGGCTTACTAAATTATTTCCCATGGTGAAAGTGAATTTACTATGTTTAAATTAATCCTAAATGGTGTATTTCAATCGACATAGGAAAACATGGCTAGGTGATCATTTTTGGGTGGTAACACCAAGCATAGTTTTTCCTTGTTTCAATCTTGTGTAAAAATGAAACTATTCTTAAGCATAGTTTTTCTCTTTTTCTAGCTTGTGTGAAAATGAAACCACTTACACATTCTCCCTTCTAATTGCCAATTTTTATCAACATGTTTCTATCACACAAGCCTTGGTTTTTCTCATTCGATTGTCACCACCCACTTGGATGATTACTCGCTTCCACTTGTTTTTTTATCCTTTTCTAAGGAACCCCTATGGTGAGTGGTATTATTAGCATGCCTCTTGACCTATACGTGTTTTGAGTAGTTCCACCATGACCAAAATAAGTTGCTACCCTTTATACCACTCATTCCTTCAGGAATTCTTTAAGAAATTTTTAGATTCTGAAAACATGAAAATATTGTTGAGAACTTGTCTTTTCGAACTTGTTAAAGTAAATGAAAAACATTTTCCTAGTATAAGTTTAACCCTTTTCCATACTAGGATGGACTACTTATGGAAAAGGAATACTTTAGTCAAAGATAGGTAAAAGGTTCTCCTCGCTATTCTTTTACGCCTTTTCGGGCCTAAGAGACTAAATTATGAAAATGAACATCTTGGATTTTTCTTTTTTCCCTCTTTTTGAAACTCTATAAACATAAAAAATAGTAAAGCTATGCCTTCATTGGACTCGTAAAAATATTAAGCAATGATGGAATCATCAAGCATGATGAAATCGAGCCACTCCTTCTCAGGGTTTGTAAACAATATTTACAAGGATTCATCTAAAGGATGAACTTATAAATCAAGCATATGTTATCCTCCTCAATCTTCTCAAAAAAAGAGGTGCTAGCCAGAGATGGTAGGAAAATTTGGAAAACAAGATTTATCCTTGTTAATGGCAGTGAGTCACTCTTGAACATGACATTCTTTCACTTCATCTTCATGACTACTTTAGGCTTTTGGATTTGACTATATCTCTATTGATTACACTATTGAGTTAATGCTACCAACTCCATTAGTGTCACCGATATGTGCAAGAGAAATTATACCCTTAGCTGAGATCTATTGCAATATCTTAAGCCTTACTTCATGTCTTCCTTTCCTGAACTGAGTTTATATCATTACATTATGTCTCAATATTGATACCTATTTTGTGTCATTGATGAGGGATACATGAATGCCCTCTTGCTACGAGTCACTTCCTTTTGATGTCAGCACATTATCCAGTAAGTTGATCTAAAAACTCCCGTAAGTTCCTTGGAACTTGCATACTTTAGTGGAAAGTTTCCTCTAGTTTGATGACAAATTTTCATCATTAGCTTTCGACTGAATGATTTTGTGTGGTGTTTGACTGTAGATCATTAATTCACACCTCATGGATTGTACTGTAGTACCTTAGGGACCATTATCATTATCTTTTTTTTCTCTTGCATCTTTGAATGCTTACATCATTGGATAGTAATCAAATGATGTCAACCATGTTTGACTCAAACTCATTTATTCACATGCTTAGACTCATACTATCAAGTGATGAGGTAGAAGACCAAAAGTCTAGTTCATCGATTTGGGTTGTGATTTTAGAATTCATACCATATCATAGAGTATGATGGCTATGATCGTTAAAAATGTCATCCATCCATGGTTCAACCATCTTTCATCAATGTACATGAATTTGATTATTGTACATGTAATATTTACTTATAGGTTGAGTATGGGTATGCCTACCTCAACAATGATATCATGATGGTTATGTATTGTAACAGATAATGATCTCAACTCACCTTTTATTCATATGGATTTATCACATAGTAAATCACTTTAGTCCTCAACCATTTCTTTTGATTTTGTACTTTAGGGGGGCAATCTGTTACATGCCATTTTGTCACATATGCTCGAATGACCTGGAAATTGAATCAATCAACATCCTTGACACCAAGTTTTCTGGGTTAATCAACTCAAAAACCTAGTTTTTGGACCCATCACACTTTCTCTTCTAGAAACCCACACTGTTTTATGTTTGACAATTGAACACCTGCACTGAACATCACATGTTTCCATTTTTTCATGTGCAATGGTTGTAGAATTTTGGGAAAAATAAAAAATAATTACGAACCGTCTCTTTCCAAAATATTATAAGGTGGATTTAATCATTTCTCTAACTCCTATCCTAAGGGTCTTATCTCTTATTTCTAGAACTTATGTTCCCTCATATTTTTATCCAAGTCCTAGATTGGTAAAGCCGAAACTACCCATTTACCCTATAAATTCATTGCCCCCCATATAGTCTAGGTTGGCTTTTAGAGACTCTTAGCTTTGACTTGATGTTGATGATTTTTAACTAAGGATACATTACCATCCCTAAGTTATGATTGTAGACATGCTATGTGTCTAAGAAGGAAAATTTTGGTGGGAGGCATCTACATGGTCAAAATTTGTAAGAGGATTGTAATCTTCAACCACATTTCATTAGTACAAAATGCTTTGTTTTCCTATACTTATGCATATTTCATGCGTATGTACGTCAATGCCTTTTTGACTAATTGATTATAGATATTAGTCTATGATATCTATATCTTATAGTTTGCATGCTTGTTATAATTGTCTTGCAGGTTCCATTTATAGTGTTTGGAGCTAAAGCTAAAGTTTACAAGGAGGGAGAAGAGGATAAATTTCGTTGGACTCAAGATGAGCCCTTCCTCCATATTCTAATTTCTCAAAGGAAAGCACACTTTTTTTGTTTTTATTGTTTCTAGATCAAGCCACTAGATCTTGGGATTCACTTCTCTCCATAGGAGAAAATTTTCCATCAAACAAGATGGATTTCTAGTTGACTAAGTGCATGATTGTTCTAAAATTTTAGTAAAATATCATGCATTTTATTCTTCTTGTTCATGCCCATTCAACTAACATTTTCAACCCATTGAGTAGCTTATATAATTTTTCTTATGGCGACCTATACATGGGATAAAAATGTCTTTCTAAAGTTAAATTAGACATTCATTGGCTGCAGAAGAATATGGAAGATATTAGCTTGACTATTACTACAAAGAAAGGTTTGACCATTTATGCAAGAAAAATTGTCAAGGGACTTGAAGGATATCAAATTTAGAAAATTCTTGTAAGACACCATTTCAAATATTTCTCCTAATTCTTTCTCTCGTCCTTTATTCCCACTTAAATTAGTAATAAATCCATTAGGAGTTCTCCCAGGGATGCCCAAAATATGAGTTGGATCTACCAGTAGACAATCTGTAGTAGTAAAGCCAATGCCAAAGGAGAACATAATAACATGGACCATCTCTTCTGAACAAGTACTAAATGTAGGCAAAGAATCTAGTTGCCACAAAGATGTTGTTGCACGCTATAATTTTTCATATTTTTAGTCCCAAAAATTGGAGTTTGTCACCTAAATGCTAATTGTCAGAGTAAAATAGATAAAATACAATTTCAAATCCTAACAACAGCTTACAATGTAGTTTTTTCTAGATCTAAATTTAATTTTATGTGGCAGGAAGAGATTGTGGGAATACCAAACCACATTTGATAAAAGCAGCAACTAGCCATCTTTGCATCATTAGAACCACAATCCAAAGACATATTTCAATTATTTCTTTAATTCTTTGGAGTGTAGATGAGGAGAACATAAACATAGAAAATACTCATAGGGTTATATGAGGTTATAATTCCCCCCCATAGCTACAGGTGATATTCACTACTCCCCTCCTAACTCTAAAACATGAGGATTTACATGACCATTTCAAAAAAAGTAGAAAATTTCCAATTCTAAAATTACCTTCTTAATAAATTTCCTTGTCAAACATGAAATCTTTCTAATTAAATGAAAAATAGTTTGAGATTATAAATGTAGAAATTGAATTAGTAGAAATGTTATTTAGCTTAGAACAACTCAAGTGTGATGAAGGTTGCGTTCTTTTTGTTCATTCTAGATTACTAATGGTAGAGAAACTATCAAATTTTTCTAATAGGAATGATAATTATAGCAAGATGGGATGGAGATGGCATGCATGCTAGTCCTATAGATTAGCCTACAAATTCTTATGCCAAATCTACCAACACCAGAATTGGAACAAAAATGTGAAAAATCAAACATTCCATTGAGCCACTATATATCAATGGATATTGATCCATATATATTGCAATTTCTGCACCTTTTTAACAATCTTGCATGAAATTTTCGAGAAATGATTTGAAAAATTGGAAATTTCAAAACCTTTTCCAAAATCCCCATAGCTAGCTCTTCCTTTTTCCCCTTTCATGGAATTATAATTTTCCCTAATTTCCTTGAATTTCCTATTTGAGTTATTTTTACAAATATTTGTTAGGAATCATCCTACCAACATTTTATAGAATTTTTTCTTGGAGCCCTTTGTATCTCATATTGTTGCTTGGCTCATACCAGCTCGGTGTTGCAACCTAACCACTAATACCGCCTTTAACATAACCCATACCCACTACCATTTTATTATAGTGTCCTACTAATAAAAAAGCCATGGTAGATACCCTTAGAATCTTGTAACCTAAAAATTTCCTCATCTCTAGGAAATTTCTATTTCATGAAATGCACATATAAATGCATGCCAAAATGCAATTAGTATGTGCATGCCTATTCTCATATTATCATATTCCTTCAACTAACACCAAAATATATTTCATTAACATACATATATAAAAATGTCAATAAAAATAAATACATAAGTTAAATATGTATCTTATAATTTGTTCCAATTGGCTATGGGCCTTTGGCATTCCACCCAACCATAAACTAGATTGTTGATTTTTCTTTCAACATCTGATTGTATTGTATTTAATATTTTTTAATTAATAAA
>APFE031213612.1:0-18533 GCA_000404065.3 Pinus taeda
ATTCTTGGTCAAAGCCACTTGAATCTATTGGCATTCGTATCATATCCCTTCCCATCCCTCCCAAAACTCCCTAGGGAAAACCCTCCTCCCTCTCTAAGGCTAAACAGCAGGCGGATATGGACTTCATTGTGGGTTTCCAATTAGCTATTGAATAGGTTCTTAGAGCACAGAACACCCTGGTATCCTCTCCCTCATGAAGCTGCTCTCCTTGAATTGTTATGGGTTAGCTAGTCCTAAAAAAAAATTAGCATTTCAGAGGCTCCTAAGCATTGAGTGGGTGGATGTCATTTTTCTTTGGGAGAAATTGGGATTAGTAGAAGCCATCAGTCACCTCCTTGAATCCATTCTTCTCGGATGACATTTTCATACCCTAGATGTACACGGGAGATCCAGAGGCATTGTGATGGGGTTCAACCCTATGAATATCAAATTATGTAAGATTTGGGGGGGATCGAGTTATATTGGGGCAGACATCTATTCATCTAACTTAGGTATTGACATAAGATTAATCAATGTTTATGGCCCATGCCAAAATTGGGGCTCGTTCTGGGAACAATTGCTTAGCTCTAGTCTTCTGCAAGTGGATAATCTTTTTTTCTTTTTTTTCCACTGGAAAAATCATAATATTTCATTATAATTGAAAAATTACATGTTGTAGATGCCTTTCGGCATATGCTGCGTTGGCCTTTTAGCCATTGTGAGCCATAATCTAAAAAGGTGCTTAGTTTTTGTCAAAAAAAGATGCATATATCATCCATCACCACACAGGGTGTTTGGTTTTCAAAAAATAAGAACACAAGTAACGATGTACAAATGGGGGAAAAGTCAAGATTTTCGCCCTTTTTTCTTCTCAACCTTTCTCCACCCTCCATGAGATTTGTTGGAGTTATAAGTGTTAGCGCTATATCAGTCACAGGTTTGGGATTGTCTTTATTAGAATATGATGTGTCTGAGATGTGTTGACGTTTTGATCTGCTCATATCCATTGTTTCTAGTATCCTTGCCGCCTGTATGTCTATAGGTTCTTGTGGATTTATGTCTTCTACTTTTGGTTCTTTGTTCATCTGATTTGTCTCATTGGGGGTTACATATTCCTCCTCTTCTTCCTCCTCTTCATCGGAGAGTGGTGGAGGAAATTGCCATCCCTTGGATTGTTTCCCCATCTTTTTCTGCTTACGAGTGTCTTTTTTGGTTGTTGGACATATGCTTTCTAGGTGTCCTGTTTTTCAGTAGGTTTTGCATCTGAATGTTTTGTTTTCATAATCTAAAATCTGTGACCAGTACCTCTGTCTATGCTTCATTTGAATTTGGTCTGGCAAGCCTTTGTTGAGGTCTACTTCCACACATATTCGTGCATAAGTGTAGATTCTTTCCTCCAGTCTTTGGGTGTCCATTTTGATGTAGCATCTGATAGTATTACTGATTCCTGCGAGTACTTGTTGACTCCAGAGGTGTAATGGGAGATTGTGCAATCACACCCAAACTAGCATCTTAGAGACAACCATTGTATTGGCATCATCTGGGAACCATGGTGTGATGAAGAGTCCTGTGGATCCCTAGAACCAAGGTCCTTCCTGTATTACAATGTCTCTAGCCTCTACTGTAGGAAAGTTCACTATAAAGAACCCCTTGGAACAAAGATGTATTTCACATTGTGTAGTCTAGTTTTTGAAGATCCAATGAAATAGATGAACCGGTTTGGGCAAAAAACAATTGAATCTACATATTATTGCTTGTCTGTCATATATAGTGCAGTGCTCATCTGTTTATGGTATATCTATGCTATATTTTGGGGTATGGTTCAACTGTTCCACAATGTATGGCCTTGCATCCATACCTGTTTGACTTGGTGCTTCTTTGGTTGTGTTTTTCCCTTGAAGAATGTTTTTGTAGGATATACTTCCTATTTTTTTCCCCTGATGTGTTCCTGTAGTTTTTGTACCAGTCCCACTTCCCTCCCCCCTGTAGGGATTTCTGTTGTTCTCTGTCGCACCACCTCTTATTCTCAGATTGAGAATTATTGTTGACAAGGGTGTGATTTTGTATTCCTTGAGGTAATTTGTGTCTGGAGTACTCTGCCCCCATGAATCAGATTTTGTGTTCTGGTGGGATATCCAAATTTTTGCAGTATAAGATTCTGTAGTTACTTTACAGATTCAGTTTCTTTTACCCAAAGTAATTGTGTTTTTCTGGCAAGGGTTTTGACAAAAACTTGGAAATGGTGGGTACTTACCGGGGATCCAGATCTTGTTGCGAAGATGTTGTTCTTCAAAATATGTATAGATTTGTTTATAGAGTGGTAGGCGCTATTCCCTGGCTTCTCTGCACTTTTCCCCATCAGAACGACCGGATTGGGCCTCAACTTGGTGCAAATGCCCTGCAAATGCTTGGATCCCATATTGTCTGTAACACAGTCCAACATCTGTGTGTATTGCTCCAGCAGATCACATAATCTCTTGTCGTAGTCAAACTTCATCTCGGCCTTAGTTCCTTCAACTGCTTCTTCAGGAACTTCTTGAAGGCTATCATCTTCGATTTCTTCCACAATGTTGCCGGCAGAAGGTAGCGCAGGGTGATTTTTCTTGAAGACTAAAGAAGGCCATTTAGCGGTGCTCTAAGTGATCAAACAAGAGTCTGGATCGGTGATCCTCGTGAACCAGGTATTGCCGCTCCTTCTATTATCGGTGGCAACCTGTGCTGCCTTGACAGCAGCGGGTGCATGGCATCCAGTCTGCGGGTAGTCATATGGGTCATGTTCCTGCATCCCAAGCAGGTGGTGCGAAGCTTGCCACCTGCGCCACTGCCTTCATATGGTCGTCGATCCTCCTCCTTCACCATGTGCAAGCAGATAATATTATTCTAGGAGGAGACCTTAATTTCTCAATTAGATATTCTGAATCATGGGGCCATAATGCACAAATTGATTTTCTATTAGACTTCTTCAAAAATATATTGGAGGACCATGGCCTTATTGATATTCCATCTGCTAGACTACAACCCACCTAGAGGAACAAATGGACTAGGGAGGCTAGGCTGGCCAGAAGACTAGATAGCTTCCTCCTTAAAGAATGACTTCAGGGAATGGGGTGTAACTATAGGCAATGGGTTGGATCGAGGGGCTTATCTAATCACTCGCCCATATACCTTGAAATTAGTGGAGGTGTGAACAAGACAAAAGCGCCATATAAGTTCAATGTAACATGGTTAAAATATGTTGACTACATTAAGCTTGTTACTGATTACTCGAAGTCCCATCCTCCTGCCATAGGAGGGAACATAGCAGAAAGATTTGCCCACAATTTAAGAAATCTAAAGAAACTATCCAAAAGATGGGCTCACAACAAGAGACTGATGGATGATCAAACCTTTAGAAGCGTTGAAGCTGAGATAGATTCTATGGAAGATGAGCATGGAAGGGCATATATATCTCCTGAGCATAAGGAGAGGCTCACTATGTTTGGTCTAAAATGCGGATGCAAATTAGAGTTCAATTAATGTTAACCCGGGAAGGTAAACTTAGAAGTACCACCTATAGGTCTAGAAAGATTTCTAATTTGTCTGAGATCTATTGGTTCTCTTACAAGAACACATTCAACAAGATCTCTTACAATAACTAAACAAACTAGAGAGATTCCTGATTTGTTGGAGATCTTAAGGTTCCCTTACAAGAACACATAAATTTTAAGATTTCATCCAACTAAACAAACTAGAGATATTCCTAATTTTTCGGAGATATTATGGTTCCCTTATAAGAACACACGAATTTTAAGATTTCTTCCAACAACTAAACAAACTAGAGAGATTTCTAATTTTTCGGAGATCTTATGGTTCCCTTATAAGAACACATGAATTTTAAGATTTTTTCCAACAATTAGAATATCTAACAAGAAATTAAAAGCTAAAATGAAATAAAAACATAAATTAAATTATACCTAAAATAAGCATGCAAGTGAGGCTATGGGGGCCCTCCATAACTCCACAGGCACACCACTTCAAAGGAGACTCAAATGTAGAAGCAACAAAATCAAAGTATGATTCTTTATTTCAAAATCTCCATCATGATGGACAAACCAACTCTAAGATTACAAATGGAACTCTAAGATTACAAATGGAACTCTAAATTACAAATGGAGGAGATTGTACTCTCATTTATACAATGGGATGAGATAACAAACTTATAATGATGATCCACTAATCTCTCTTTAGTTCCATACATCTCTCAACCATCCAGACACATAACCCCCTTTTTCCCTTGATCTTCTCCATGAGATCATGATCTTATCCATGAGGCTTATCTTATCAAATTCGAATTTGATCATTCAAGGCCACATAAAGGTGTCTTGGAAGCTTCCTTTGTACCTACACATGTCACAAAACAATCCACTTTCCATATATGAAGTAAAATATATTATTATCTAATATCTAATCAAGAATTTCTCTTAAAAATGCTTAAAAAAAAATAATATTTGGAAGATATAAATGAGACCCATAAATGATGAACAATTGGAAAAATGAAGTGACATGGTAGTGAATAATGAGTGATATAATGGAAGCATAGGTGAAAAATGTATGGTAATGAGTGATATTTGTATGACATTTTGAAGCCCAACACACTACCCTAGTAGCGCAAAGGGACAAAATTATAAAAGACAGAGAAGAATCATGGAGGTTACGAAGCAGAGCCATTTGGATACTAGAAGGTGATGATAACACAAAATTCTACCATAAGTTCACCAATGGATGAAAAGAAATCAATGCCATTTGGAATTTGAATAATGAATAGGGCATCAGAGTAATTTCCTTTCTGCACTTAGCCTCCCTCGGTACATCTCATTTCAAGCAGCTCTACAACCCCCCCCCAACTGCATCGCTGGCTGAAATCATCATAGTGACACAATTGTTTCCCCAGTTTGTTGATCAGCAGGATGTTGTGGATATCAATAAGGATGTTACATTGCAGGAGCTTGAAGCCACTGAAATGGTTCAAGAAAGACAAGAGCCCTGGACCAAATGGATGGACAGTCGAGTTCTATATTGATTTTTTCGAAATCCTCAGAGAATACCTTCTCAAGGTCATTAAAGAATGTAGAATCTCTGGGCGAATGTACAAGGCCTTCAACTCGACCTTCATTGCACTCATCCCAAAATATTACAACCCTGGCTCCTTCGATGACTTTCGTCTCATCTCCCTCTATAATTGTATTTATAAGATCATAGCCAAAATCATAGCAAATCACCTATGTCCCATTCTATCCTCCCACATTTCCTCTGAACAAGTTTCTTTCCTTCAGAATCAATAGATTCATGAAGCTGTAGGAACTGCTCACGAGGTATTACAATCCATTCAGATGAAGAAATTGAAAGGTATGATACTCAAAGTAGATTTCTCCAAATCTTTTGATCGTGCTAGCTGGTTATATATTAGAATTCTCTTGACTCATCTCAATTTCCCCTTAGAGTTCATAAGTTGGATTATGTGTTGCATAACAAATTTATATTTCTGTGTCCTTATTAATGGATCAACGTCCCCATTTTTTCACTCGGAAAGGTGCCTCAGGCAAGGATGCCCTCTCGCCCCTCTATTGTTTTTTCTCATCATGGAGGGACTTAGCAGAATCATCTTAGAATACCACAGGATGTGGAGATTATAGGGCATCACGATCACAGATAATTTCATACTAACCCATCTTCTCTTTGTTTATGATGTACTTCTCTTCCTTAATGGAGGCATTGGGGACCTGACAATCTGCAAAACATCATGTCCATTTTAAGAATAGCAACGAGAATGGAGATCAACACCATAAAGTCCACCATCACTGCTTCAATATGCTCACCGCAAGAAATATAGTATGCTCTCCACAGATTCCCATTCACTCTCCAAAATTTGGATGATGGTCTTAGATATCTCGGATACAGGTTAAAGCCTCATTGTTACAAGATTTCTAATATGGCTAGTCTCCAAGCTCGAGAGAACACTAAACATTTGGCACCATAAATATCTCTCCAGAGCGGGACGGTTAGTCCTTATAAAAGTCATTCTCAAAGCCACACACATATATTGGATGTCCATAGCATGGATTCCTAGGAGTATACTCACCAGAATTCAAAATCTCTACTGCAGATTCCTTTGGAAAGGCAAACAGACAGGAAGAAGTTTTTCCTGGGCTAGATGGGAGTTACTTGCTCTACCAAAGAAATGGGGAGGTTGGGGAATTAAGAGACAGGACCATTTTTCAACTACTCTGGTTGCTAAGTTGGGATGGCAGTTGGTCACCTCATGCAATATATGGACAAGGGTGGCCTATTCAAAATACATCTTCCCCCACAACATGATGGATTGGATCAGACAACCCAATTGGAACAAGACTGGGATATTATCATCTAGAGAGCAGTAATCAACTCCTAGCCTCTCATCCGAGATGGGATCACCCGGATAATACATTCCGGCTCATTGGTACGCATTGGTTTGGATCCCTGGATTGGCAGTGGCAACTCACACAGGCTTCCATGGGAATTAACCTTTCTACTCAACAATTTTGGCTTCATATACATTAATCAGATTGTGGATCCAGAGCACACTACTCTTTTCCAACAAGCATGGAAGACTGCTCATTGTCTACATCTCCCACAGATCTGGCATCACTATTGGAATGATTATATCTCTGCTCTGACTGAATCACACGTTAGGATCACAAAGGGGGGAGATGAGCTAGTTTGGGCCCAAGAAAAACATGTCAAATACTCACCCAAGGAAGGATATCTATGTATTATGTGGACCATCGACCACTGATTGCTAAGCATTTTTGGAGCCAACTGTGGAAACTAAAATCACCCCAAAAACATGGTTGTTCATGTGGACAGTGCTCAGGAACAAGGCCCCCACTGGGGACAATCTTAATAAGAGAGATTTTCACGGTCCATCTTGGTGTTGCTTATGCAAGAATAGCTCAAAATCCATTGACCACCTCTTTCTATTTTGCCTGATCATTGTGGACCTGTAGAATACAACCCTCATTTCCATAAAAATCCATATTCGATGGCAAGGCTCATCTGTAAAGGATGTCTGGCTAGCCTGGTGGACATCAGTTGTCCTGACGAAAGCCAGAAATCTACCCCTCCTATTTTGTTGGGCTATCTAGATATCTCGGAACCAATATATTTTCCAGGACATCATCCCTAATTAGCACTCTATCTTTGCTTGAATTTTGGCCACCTATTATATCATCCCTAGTGATGATGCTACTCCTCCCACCAGAAATATAGTACCCGAGGCCATCAACTGAGACTATCCTTAGGCTTATTTCGACAGGTCTGCCTAGGATGGAGGGTGTGGGGGGGGGGGAGCTATTCTATACCTCTTTGATACACATTCCTTTAAAATTTAAATGGGTTTGGGAAGGGGCACAAAAAACTATGCTGAGCTCATTGCCCTCAGATATATCCTTCATTTCGTCGTGGAAAAACATTGCAAGAATATCCAAATTTTTGGGGACTCAAAGAATATTATCAACTAGATAAACAATACATCTATTTGTCATGCATATACTCTGAGACCCATTCTGGAAGAGGCACACAGATTCATTGCACATTTTGATCACTTTGTTTGTCGCCACATATATAGGGAATGCAACCATATTTTTGATCAGCTATCAAGGAAGCTGCGAACCAACCACATGGTACATGGATGATACAGGAGCAGAGGGACGATGATCATTATCAATACTACCATCGCCCATACATGGACTATAGAGCATAATTGAGCCCGGACGGGCTTGTATTTACATGGTTATATTTTTTGTTGCATAATTTATTAGTACATATGTATATCTCAGTTATATTAGCTATATATATTAGCTAATAAAAAATTGTACTCCCTGCATGGAGTTTTTTTTTTTTTTGAAATTTTTGAAAAATTGTTCTCGCTGCGTGGAGCCACATAGACCTATGATATATTTTTTGATGGGCGAATAGCCTCACTATGTAGCATATGTGACTCAGCATCTACAATATGTAATTTTCTTACTATCAATGAAAATTACGATTTTTCCTTGGGGAAAAAAATAAAAATTAAATATGGTATAAAATAATATATATATATATATTATATAAATATATATATATATTATAACATTAAATGTTATAATATTATTTTACTTTTTTATAATATATAAAATCTATATTATAATATATAATAATCATCTGTTCTGTCATGTTTTTCAACATATGAGGCATTTATATATGGAATTGGGGCATGCAATTTATTTAATCTTCGATTCGTTCGTGGTTGGTGGGTTTTACAATTGGTGTTTGGAAATTGTTGAAGCTAGCCTCAGCTCATTGAGTAGCCTAGCCTTGCCTAAATATTCAACGCTCAATGGGGAAACAACACCCACTGCAGCTAGAATACTTCTTTTTCGTGACAGGTCTTCAACTTTAGCTTTGTCCACAACATGAGGAGGATGATATCATATGCCCCCTTTTCCATTTATTTCCATTTTCTTGGTATTTTTCTCTTGTAGGATTATCAACCTTCCAACTTCCTTGGGATTCATCGCCTCTACCTCTCTTTAGTCCCTTCCATGCTTCGGTCTCTAGCCTCATGGCTTCTCTACTCATGCCCCCTATTGGTCTCTTGAATCCATCTGAGTCAACCCACATTTCTCTCAGAATTATCTCAGATCGCCTCTCCTCCTTTTTTCTATGCTCTCTCACCCCCACTGGGCTCCAAAGGTGATTCTTTTCTTGACCCTCTATGGCTTGAAGTTTACATCTCTCATGCTTTAAACATATTGCCTTTGTTGGTCCAAGATGTCAGTTTCACATGATGATTATTCCTCTAGCTGCATCCCCCCATCTATATCCCGACAATATGGAGCCTCTTTGGCACTTGTCTAGCTCCTTCACTCCTCTCCTTGGAGTCTAATTTTTCTAGCCTCTCAAATCTTGTTTCCATGTCATGCTAGTGAGCTCGAGTGCATAGAGGGGTTCCTTACTACCAAGGGAGGGCCCACAGGGGAAATGTGAGAATGCATCATCGCTTGGAGGATACAACCATAAAATATTGAGACCTCACCCTAGGTTTTATACAGGAAGAACTGACCCATGTTCAGGGAGAGGGATCTACTCAAAGGCCTCATCTCTCGTACATAGAATTTCTTGTAGAGCTGGCGAATTGGGTTCCTGATACTGGTCACACTCAGGGTAGGTACAACAAATACATGCAAGTATTCAAACTATAGTGGCACATGAAATTCTTACTAGGTTGAGTTTTTTTGGATCACCAAGAGCACCGAATAAATACTCTTCACTCTTTCAAACACCTGCATTCGCATATAAAGGACCTAGATCGTAGAATGGAGTGTATAGAGTATCATCTTTCAATCCTAGCCCGATCTAGGGGAATAGCTAAGGATGACAAAGATCCATCCAGGTTGTTTCTATTGGATCAAACCCGTCTTCCTAATAGTATATCATGATTTTTTCATATTGGTATTTTGTTTTTGACTTTTTCCTTTAGCTAGTTATCCCTTAACTATGTTACGAAAGTTTATTCTTGGTGATGTTCAAGTGTCTACTGTGAGAAACTGACCTTGAAAATCCAACATTTCTATGTAATTTCTAGATTTGCAAGTAATACTATTCACCCCATCTATATATATACATATATAAACTGTGGATATAGAAATATGTAAACATTAAATAATGAGTATTTTGTTATATTATTTATAAACATTATTTATATAATTTAATTTATTTATTTTTTATAAAATATTTTATATAAACATTAAATTGTATTTTATTAATATTGAATTTAAATTAAATTTAAATTATTATAAAAGTATTATAATAAATTGATATAATATTTTAATTCTATATAAATATTTTTTTTTTCACAAGTATAATATTGTATATTTCATATGAAGAATATACATACACTTTTAATACTATTAATATTGTTGACATTCATCATATTATTTGTGAGAATTGAAGCTAGGTGGAGTGAATTCCATTGTTTCCTTCAACCTACCCTAATTAGCAATGATATGCAAACTTTATTATTAAATATTATATATAGGTTTTAACCTCGTGTATATATATAATATATATATATATATTATATAATATATAATATAACATTATTAAATAGTGAGTTTACAAATAAAATATATATGATTATTAAATATTAATATAATTTAATAAATATAACAATTAATAAAATACAAATTTAAATACAAAAATATAAATGCATATTATATAAATCAATTATAATCATTTAAATACAATTATTCAAATGCAAATCATACAATTATATAAAACAAATATAATCATTTGCCAAACTTGTGTGGAGAGAGAGAGTGGGGAGAGGGGTGTAAAGAAAGAGTGGGTGGGAGGGTGTCGGTTGCGGAGAGAGAGAGGGCAGGGAAGGCGGTGAGAGGGTGTAGAGAGAGTGTGTGTTGGTGCGCGTATTGTGAGATTGCTAAGAATTTGAGATATAATCTTTGTATCTACATATTTATAGAAAGAACTTCTCTTAGCTTCAAGGATTATAAATTCTCTGGCCTCCCCTCTCACTTCTAGCCTATTATACACTAAGCTTATTACTCCCCAAACTCCGTCTTTTATTTTATTTTAAATTAGATACAATATGTCAACCACATTCATTCTAAATACATAGATATAAAAGAAACCCAAACAATAAATGTTATACACAATCCTCCATCCACATCAAATTTCCATTAATACATGAATATATATCAAATGTTGTAAACATAAAAACATTAAACATATTTTTTTTTTTATTATTGCAAAAAAAATAAACATCAAATTTATAATCACTATAAACAAAGATTAAAAAAAAAACAATTTTTTATTTTATTTTATTTTTATAAATAAATATTTTATGTAAACATTAAATTATATTAAATTTAAGTATAAATATTAAAAATGTATAAATATACGGTATAATATTTTAATAAAATACATTTTTTAAATTCAAATTTTAATTACAATAGACCTATATTGTTTAAACATATAGCTTTACTTACATTTATATAAATAATAAATATTTTATTTTGTCCCTAACAAATATAGGTTAGCTCAATCTAGTTGGCAATAGTTCATAAAGTTTTGAAGTGTATTACACTCTAAGAAAATTAGATCATACCTATCCTAATATTGTTAATATTGATTAGACCATATCTATTTAATTAACATTTTTAAGAAATTATATATATATATTCTTAAATCTATATCTATATATATATAATATATATATATATTATATATATATATATATATTTTTTAAAAATATATATATATAATTAAGTAAGAAATATTTTATTAATATTGAATTAAATTAATAAAGTATTACAAATAAACCAATAAAATTAAACATTTTTTTTCACAAGTATAATGTTGTTTATTTCATATGAAGAATATATGTGTATTGTCAATATTGTCAACATCCATCATGTTATTTACAAGAATTGAAACTAGGTGAGGTGGATTCCATTCTTTCCTTTAAACCATTCAAAATAACCCTAATTAACAATGATATTAAATTAAATCTAATTTAGTTTAAACAATGTTATTAAATATTGTAGCCCCAAGGGATAGCTCAATTGGTAGAGCCCTCCTTGCTAAGTACCCCTTATTGGGAGGCCATGAGGTCAAATCTATTCCATGCCCTTGGGTTTAGGCCACACACTGACCCCAACCATGATTGCCTTAAAAAAAATTGTTTGTAAATATTGAAATTGTTATTAAATAATGAATTTACAATTAAATGCATATGATTATATCAATATTAATATTAATAAAAATATAATTGAACAATTAATAAAAATACAAATTAAAATTAAATACAAAAATATAAATGCATATCATACAAATTAAATATAATCATTTAAATACAATTACTTGCCTTAAAAAAATGCTATTAAATATTAAATTTACAATTAAATGCATATGATTATATAAATATTAATATTAATAAAAATATTATTGAACAATTAATAAAAATACAAATTAAAATGAAATACAAAAATATAAATGCATATCATACCAATTAAATATAATTATTCAAATGCAAATCATACAATTATATAAATCAAATATAATCATTCCCCAAAGTGTGTGTGTCAAATATAATCAGTGCCCAAAGTGTGTGTGTGGGGAGATGCAATTCACATTCACTATAAATACAAACATTAAATAAAACTATAACAACAAACTTTATCATACACACTCATAAACGAAGTAAAAAATATCATCAATCATTAAACATTACATGAAAAGAATATAAATACACATCACTACACAAACAAAAACCATTTTAATGCATTTGAAAATTTAAAATGTGTAAAACATATATAGGACAAGCAAAAACCTTTTTAATGCATTTATAATTCTTAAAATGTGTAAAGTATACATAGTATAATTAATTGAAATTGATTTAGGATCTCAAATTTCAAGTATATTTTATAATTTACATAGTTGTACTATTAAATATTTTAACTTAAAATCTATGATGTTAACTACTTTTAAACATGACCAAAAAAGAAAAATAAAAACTAAGAAATGGAAAAAGAGAAAGGATGCACAAACCCTTAAGAACAACCATGGTTTATTCTTAAGGGCATCGAGAAGGAGGCTTTTAGCCTTTCAACAAAAAAAAATATTTTTTATTATTATGTAATTTTCAAGAGTAATTACACAATGAATAAATATTAATTTCTTTTGAAAGTGATCTATGTCAATCATTTCACCTCTTTCACCATAAACAAAATAGACATGTAAATGCTGGTTAGGTTGTGCCATGCACATATATTAAAAACAAATATCTTTTAAAATTCAACAACAATTTAAGTGGGCAAAAATATACATAGATTGCTCTACCAAAAATGCATAAATACAATGTAAATATCGATTCTTACCGTACCAACTACTTTCCTCAAACTCAAACTCAATCGTGGAAAAACAAAGCAAATACCCCAAAACCCTTCATAACACTCGGCCCCTGCGGATCTCGGGGTGGATCACTGCCAGGTCATCCACCTTCCATTGCCCTTATGGATCTCATCAATAAGTGCGTCCTTTGACAAACAGATTGAAAGGCTATTGAAGCAGCACATCTTGAGGTTCAACTGCTCTGCCGAATCATTAAATCAAAACCCAATTCCTTTGTGAGAAAAACCTTAACAGGTACAGTGCATAATTTCGAACCCAAGATCTCCATTTATGGTACAGAAAATTTAGAATGAAAAGATTCCACGAATCTTACCACCATTTTTATACTGTCCACCAACATAACCATGCGGCATAATATAATTTTCACACAGTACAGGTCATGCACAGTACAGGTCATGCAACTCTGCGTCATGTGAAATCTATGCGTCCTGTGCAACTGGTTACCAGGATTACCTCCTCTGGTATGCGACTAAATTCAGCACGATATGCAGATTATCGCGGCCGAATATCAAATTACCACCGCAGGAAATGCTACTTAACTGCTCGGGATATGCGGATTGTCGTCAATAGAGATGCCAATTATATTTAAATACGCGACTTATCACATGATATGCGAGTTCCCACAAGATATTTGAATTATCGGCAGCCAATACGCCAATTGTCGTCTGATATGTGAATTATCAACAGTGGATAGGCGATTAGTCGTCCGATACGCGAATTATAACTTAAAATAGGCAGATCATTACGCTGAAATGCTACTTATCAAAGCCAGATATGCGCATTATTGAGAGAGATGTGGATTATATGCGTATCATTGCGCTGGCATGAGACATGCCTTTGCCGTTTATGCGACAGATTTCAGCTGGAAATATGAGTAATCGCCGTGAATACGCCGATTATTTCTGGTTATGCGAGCTATAACTACCATTATCCGAGTTATCGCCAACGACTACGCTAGTTATCATTTGATCCGTGAATATCACTATATACGCGGATTATCAGTCGATAAGCGACTTATCGACATTGATTATACGATTTATCAGTGGATACGCAGATTATCAGAGCAAGATCTGCAGTTCATTATGCTGATACGTGAGTTGATGGGTGAGTTGTCTCTGCTGTTCACGCGATTGATGTGAGCTGGTAATCACTATCGAATATGTTGGTTATCTTCTGGTTATGCGAGTTATTCCCGATCGCTGCCAGTTATGTGGGTTTATTTCCACTGATGCGAATTGCTCTGCCATTTATACGAGTGATCAAAGTATCATAGACATGACTTCGTTTGGTTGCGCCGTCCCATCATAGTGGGAGACATAGGCAAAGTATGTTCTTGCTTCTGCGTTGGCTGAGCGAGAGGGTGAATCTGGCAATTCATGTGTGAGCCCCTGTTTTGTTCATCTCTAATAGGGCCGGGTGCACTACTACCTGTGGATTGATCGAATCCTCACATTCTTTATTCAGTTGAGATTCCTCCCCCATATGACTGGGTCAAATTAATTTTTCTTTCTCGTTTCCGTTAGATTACTCTCCTTTGATTTAACACTGTGAGAGTGACCATATATCCAAAATACGCTTCTCCTCTGTCTTCATCCCATTGGAGCATCCACAAGAAGATGATTCAAACTTGCCACTACCAGAGTTCAATGGCATTTTTAAAACATTTCAAGATAAAAATGACTAAAATATTTATTCTTTTCCATTCATGAAAAAAATAAATAAATTCAACTCTATTATTGTGAAGACTTTCATGACTGGCCAGACATTCAATAAATAAACATCACGATGGACTCCAAACAATGCATTATTGTTATGAGAGTCCCCAAACCTTCAAGAAAATTTTAAGAGGCTCTCTTAGACTTGCCAAGCTTTGAACTTGTTGCATGCCATTGGAAAATAAAGAAGAACTTGTTACATGCCATTGGGAAATAAAGAAAACTGTATTGAGTTGGACTACTGAGGGCTCCCTAAAATGGCCTTGGTCAAGAGCATGAATAGAGTTTGGAAGGTTGAGTGATTATGGAGGGAGATTACCATGAAAAAGGCCATAATTATGGAACAAGAACAGGGGACTATATGGAGTGAGAAGGGAAAGTGACCATCGGGGATTTACAAAAATTATACATCTTAAATATCACCAAAATTCTTTAAAAAATTTAAAGAATCCTTACCAATGCCAATATTATTACAAATATTCATACACTTTTATCAAAGCAAACAAAACTCATACTAGACCAGACACTCATACAAGCATACATGACATGGAGCTCCAAGACAAGATAAGACGGCCTAGCGCAATGCAAGTAGCCATGGAAGGAGGAGGAGGTTAGGGCAAGGATTAAAAAAAAATATCATTGGTTGGTTTCAATGGTCATGATTTTCTTGACTTCCAGCTCTGCAAAAAAACACTTCTCTCCACCGCCAGATCCGCAAACAAAGAGCACAATGTCAGTATGTTGTATCCTTCCAATTAAATTGTGTGTCACGTATATGTGAATGTTTAAAGTTCATCGTATGACATTATTTCAGATCTACTTTCCTTTTCACCTTTCTACGCAAATTATTATACTCAAACTTAGCCTATATTCACGACTGTTCAACACTCTATACACATGGAAAGAATATGTTGGAAGCTTAGAGTGTATTTGTATTAACGCTTTATAAGGGAATGGAGGGGTGATCTTTTAGTCATTATTTTTTTTGTGTATTAAGCTCACACTACTTAGAGGATGGGTGTGGTAGGATTATTGTTTAAGCTACCCGCCTTAGTACTTTTGCATTTTGCTTTTTCAATATAGTTTTATTACCTATGTTATGTTTAATGTTTCTTTTTGCTTCTTTTTTTACCCTTTTATTATAGTTTTAGTATCTAAGGTTAAGGTGAATGACTATAGTTAAGGTTATGATTCATCAATATGTTAGTTTTTATGACCAATCCATTATATGTTTTAATTTCGGTTATGATTCATCAATATGTTAGTTTTTATGACCAATCCATTATATGTTTTAATAAGAAATCAAACATGGAAAACAAATTGTGGTTTTATAACAAAATTATATATCATGAACATGAAATATTTTAAATGTTGTTTGATGGGAATTAAAAAAACATGTCTCTATGTCAACAATATCAGTCCAAACTTATGGAATTGTTGATGGAGTGGCTTGATATTGATATCGTAATGGAACATATTTTATGGGTTGATATTTATAATGGATTGTAATTTGAGTTAACCATCTACATCATTTGCAATCTAGTGATCCATGAGAATATGAGATGATGGGTACAAGTTGTTACTCAAGCATGTGCACTGGTTCATGAAAAATAAAATTCACATTAAAAGAAGCTCAACTAACGTGTGTAGGGTATTAGCAGTTCCCACAATTGAATCCAATAGGAAAGAAATTGCAACCACATCTAGATCAAGCCTACAATAATTAGAATCTTTATTGCTAGATAAAGAAATGTGACAATGTCACCCGCTTGCAAAAATGAATAGGTTTTGATTACAAAATCCTTCGATCTTACTCGAGAACTTAAAAATGTTTCCTAATGCAAAATGATTTGAATGGAAAGACATACATGGAAATGGAGATCAATACATTAGCTAATTGGAAAAGTATGATCTATTTTGGATTTGGATGTTGAGGTAATCCAGTAGCCTCTAAACCAAATTGAAATATTCACAATAAAATGTAGGAAATCGACTCATTAACATCAAATATTAGATCACTTTCAACACAAAACTTGTGCTCTTAAGGAAATAAAATTTGTTGTAATGAAGAAGAAAACAACATAGGCAAGGGTAGATCAATTTGTTCTTGTGCATGGATGACTTGGATCCTTTAAAACAAATGTCGAATGGAAATCTTCTTTTGAAACTGATCAATGGAGGTCAAATGAATTTGTGCAAATGGGTTGAAAATTTGTTGAGATTTTTGTGGGCAATAATAAATTGAAGAACACACATATTTGGATGATGTAAATTTAGGGAGTTTCTTCGATGATTTACACAACAAATTCCTCTTCATTTTATTGACAATATTATATAAATTTATTATCAAGTGAGTTGGACACTATGTCAAATCCTGACCTCTTCTAAGAACTTCGATCCAAACTAGTTGCAAGAAAAGAAAAAAACAAGAGAATTTATAGTATTTCTTATGAAATTGAACGTCATTGTAATGATTACCATCATTGACCAAGAGTAAGTTCAGGATTGGTAATGGGAGTGTAGCCACTCATAAGGTGCCTTTAAGAATAAGACAATACATAGTTGGCTAGACTAAAGGAAGAGGATGTGAGAAAGTTCAATTGTTCCAAGAAGAGGAAAGAAAAAAGTTATCAAGAGGCAAAGAAAGTATACATTAGAAAAACATTTAAAGAAAATAACTAAAATAAGAAACTCATGATACAAACCCTTGATTGAATTATAAATAATTGAGCAAGGAAAGAGAAAAAGAAGATATGAGCTATTTGATTATATGGACCATTGTGAATCTACAAAGAAGAAGTTTCAGTGTAGTAATGGGTCAACAAAGTGCCAAACCTATTTGAGTCAAGAGATGATGAATGATAGGATGTGGAAGATGGAACAACTATAACAATTCCTAATCTATATGAGATATGAATATGGTGGAGGCAGGGTTGGGAGCTTGCATATGTTGAAAAAATATAACAATTGTGGAAGTCAAAGAGTGGAGACCTGCAATATTTAGAATTGTAAATCCAACATGACCATGTCTTGATATTGATGAAATACTCTACTTCCACTTGCATAAATAATTTGGTATAACATTAGTTTGGAGTGTGGAAAATGAATATTATCAATTTACTAATAGAACTTCTATGTAAAGGTTAGATGGAATGCACTTGGATCAATGCTATACTTGAAGGAGGAGAGACTTTCTTACATAATTGGAAAATATCATGGTAGACGTGTGGTATGCATCCCTCACCAAATTTAATCAATAGAAAAGTTAAAACACATTTGATAGTGAAATTCAATGAAGAGACATAATGTTATGAAACCAGCTCAAAAAAAGATAGAAAAGAGAGATCAACGCCTTAGAATTCAGCCTCTTCGAGGGGGCAACCTCCTTTACATTACACAAATGAACAATTCTTGGATGATTCAAATAAAAAAACCTCCTTTCTATATATAGGAGTCTATGGAGTCACAATATAACCCAGCCGACCTAACAATAATAATATAAAGCCACAAAAATAACAATAGAGGGATTCTATGGGGCACAGTAATAAAAATATGGGGACAATAGGGGCTCAACAATATTAATAAGGGATACAACTACAATAGTAATGGGGTAATCACTAGTATTATAGGGACCTAACATGCCCCTCTCCTTCAAAAAAGTGTTGTCCTCAACACTTGAGTAGTTTTGGACCTTTCTCTATAAAATTCTCATCCTCCCATGTGGAATCTTCAGCAGATAAGTTCTTCCACTTGATGAGATACTCCGAAATTAATCGATTTCGTAGCTGTCGAGTTCTTGTTTCTGTGACTACTTCCGGTTCCAATATGATTTTTCCTTCCTTGTCAAGT
>APFE031213615.1:0-17381 GCA_000404065.3 Pinus taeda
TCTCGTAACTCAACATTGATTTCATCCAATTGGTTGAATAAATCAAGCTGGGGGGCATGCGCTCTAGCAGTTATGCTTAGGGGGCATCAAGCACAGTTTTCTCTCTGTTTCAAGCTTATGTAAAAATGAAACTACTTCGAAGCATAGTTTTTCTTTGTTTCAAGCCTTTGTAAAAATGAAACCTATCTTGAGTCAATTTCGGTTATTTTCAAGACTCATTAAACTCATGAAAATCCCGAGATTATTTTTAGGTTAGTTATTTCAGTTTTTGCATAATTTTCTTGTAGTTTTAGGTCAAGTCTTTCAAATGATCTCGTTGAGTACATTTTTATCAATTTTTCGAACTCGTTAAAACTTCCGAAAAATTGAAACCTCAGAGTCATCTTTTAAGCCCTTTTCTGACTCCTAAAAACTGAAAAGATTGCCGAGCGTTTCTTTTACGCTCGTTAAAACGGAATTAAAAGACGGTCCTCTTACAACCCTTTTCTGACCGAAAAAACAAGAAAAGATTGCCGGATTTTGTCGTTTCAAATTCGATATTGGAAATAAAACGACGTGTCCTTGATCGCTTTTTACTTTTCAGGTCAAAGACACTAACTATGAAAATATCCTTGGTCGCAAGATCAAGCGGTTCTCCTAGGTATTATTTTATACTTTTTCGGGCTTAGGAGACACAAATTTACGAAAAAGTCTAATTTGGAGTCTTCTTTAGTCTTTTCAGACTCTCTAAACATGAAAAACGCCGAGTTTCTCCTATACTGGACTCGTTAAAATTTCACAGTAAAGGACCTGTTCTATTACAAACAGGAACGGACCACTCCTTC
Source organism: Pinus taeda (assembly GCA_000404065.3). Taxonomy (NCBI): domain Eukaryota; kingdom Viridiplantae; phylum Streptophyta; class Pinopsida; order Pinales; family Pinaceae; genus Pinus; species Pinus taeda. The sequence goes on from APFE031213615.1 coordinate 825, forward strand.
TTAGGGTTCGAATCAAAACTAAGTTGGAATCATCCGAAGGATGAGCTTATAATCAAACATATGTTATCCTCCTCAAGCTTGTAAAAAAAAAAATAAAGAGGTACATGCCAGAAATGGTGGGGGAAAAGAGAGAAGAATGAGCCTATTTGATATCCTTTTGTCTCAGAAAAACCTTACTACCACTCTTGAACACAACACTTTTTAGTCACCTGGGTTGGGAAATCCTTTGCCTCATAGTTGATCAAACCTCATTGACATTCTTCAGCCGAGTTCTGGGGATTAACTTTGAGTCATTTGTCACCAAGCCATCTATTGTGTCATTATGTGTTCAAGAGGTCTGTAAACAAAACATTCAACTGCAAAATACCTATCATCCATTTTATCATCCTTGAGTCAGTCCTTACAGCAACATTTCTTCAACTTGAACTATGATTTCGTGTTGTGGGCTTGGCTGCGACGGGTCGCTTTCTATCGACATCAACACATTATCTAGAAAGTTGACTTAGAAATCGTCAGTACCTTGAGGTCTGCATACATCAATGGCAGGTTTCTCGCCTTCGACGTCAGTTTTCATCATTGACTTGCGATCGAAAGATTCCATGAAATGTTCGACACCGACTCATTCATTCACATCTCATGCATTGTGCTGGGTACTTTGAGAACCATTGACATTACTGGTGGTCTCTCTCATTCTTGTTAACAGTTTACATCATTGACTGGTAATCAAGTGGTTTCTACCATGTTCGACATCGACTCATTTATTCACATGGCTAGAATCGTACCAATTCGGGAAGTAGAGATGAAGACCCTGGATCTAGTTTCCACCATCCAGGCTGCGAGGAGTTTTGTATTCATTATATTGTAGACCAATCATAAACAGATGGCTGCGTCCATACTGTGTCTACACGAGTCTATGATTATGATGTATTATGAAATCATTCCTGTATCAGAGTAGTTAGTCTGTTAGTTAAAGTTTTGATCTGAGTATGGGAATGCCTACCTTAGCGATGATAATCTTATAACATGTATTTTGTGTTGAAAATTGCAGGTTCTGACCAGGCTCTCCACAAGATGATCCTCGAAATGATAAAGTACTTCACCCTTCCTATATGGCTTAACACCCCTATCTATTACAGGCTTCGTACTTTAGGGGGCAATCTGTTACACTGAAATTTGTCACCATGACTATCTGCAGTTAATATGGCCCCATCAATAGTCATATTGTCCTCCTTGTCAAGCCTCATACCTCTGCTCTTCATGTCAAACTTCAAAAAAGAGAGAAAGTCACTAAAAAAATGTTTATCTCTGGGTACGCAGGTTCTCTCTACCTTGCCTGCGTGTACGCACCCCAAACACACTGTACCTGCGTACTTGTACGCTCTGTAAGCCAAAAGATGGGTGCGTACCCCTGTAAAGGTCAAAAGGCACGAGTTTCATCTTTAAAAAGTTACTTGTGGTCACTTCTAGAGCCTTCTAGAAGAGTGTTTGACGTGTATTGAGCGCCTTCAGATGGTTCATGCATCCCTATGATAGAGGAACTTATCCCATCAAGAGAGGAGCTACCCCATCCAAAAGAGGGAGTATCCCATTGATGTTGGAACTGAAAAACTTCCTCTAGAACACTATAAATACAGGCATTGGGCCAGAGGAGGGGAGGTTGAAAGCTGAACATTCCAAAGGGTAAATGCTGCTGGGATGGAATTAGGACTTCCATTGTTGACTTGTGAGGAGAGATCACTATCCTTCCTTGTTGCCATATTTGGAGTGGGTGAGCTTGTCAAAGTAGAGGAAATCTCTTGTTGGACCCTGGGAGGAGCTTGCACAACACCAAGGCTCAGGTTGTAATGGTTCCTTTTTTGTTTCCTTAATACAATAAGTCCATTCTTCTCAATGATTTGTTGTTAATGAATTATTTCATGTACTCCTTGGTCTATGTGATGAATATGCTTTGTTTTATGATGAATATTCAGGTGTTATGTAATCGTTTGCTTTGTTAGTGTATGCAGGTCTGAAAGTGAAGGAGGAGCTCATCTGGATCAGCAAGGCTGGACTGCTACAACAAGCGTTGGATTTGAGGTAGGATCGAACAACACTTAGTTTCTCATAGAATAATGTATGTTTAGAGAAGGATTGCTCTTGTTTGTCTTGTTTGTCACTAGAGAGTCTTAGACTCCTAGGGAGGTTAGGTTTGTCCGCAAAAATAACTCTTTCCGCATGACACCAGCTTGGGGTGATAGGGTGTTTTGTTAAGGAACTTCGTGGAGAAAGTCATTGGTTTGAAACTGTGTGGGCTAAAATCCATCCATACTAAGCACTAGTGTGGCAAAGGCCAAGTGTGATCCTCGAGTGATTTTGACGGCTTAGATTGCCCTGAGTCACAACTACTCAAATCAGGTTAGGCATACTAGTCGTCACATGACTCACATTACCTAACAAACAAACAAATAATAGAAATAATAATAATAATTTATAATTTACTTAATTTTTATGATAAAATTTACTTAATTTTAATTAATTTACTTAATTTATCATAAGGTAAGTATTTTGATGCATATTATAAATTGATGCCTATTTACATTTATTAGCCATTTAATTTATATGGTTGTGCTTGTTCATATTGTATTAAAGCATCACATCAAAATCTATATAAATTGTAAAACTTTAAAATACCTTTAAACGAATGAATTGCCATTAATTAAGATATAGTAAGATATGGCTAAACGCCCCTACGACCTTAACGACTATCCAACCCTCACCTGCATTTATAATGGCACACAACCTAATCAAGTTGGAAGATCATGACAACAAGCATGAGTTAATGAACCGATGGTGGTGATTATGTCAAATAAGGGTACAAGAGATGATGGGAGACGAAGGTCTACAATCAGGTGAGATGGAGTTCGTGTAGAGGTTGTATTTTATGTTGAATTTGCATGTCAAGAGTTCGCAAGAGCCAAGACTATGTACCAAAGCAATAATGCTCGATATGGAGGTCTACTTAGAGTATAAGGATCGACAACATGGGCATTTATGGAGTCGCAAGGTGGTGAGCTCCAAATTGCAAAAGGATTAGGGGATTGGAGGTAAACCTTCATGTTTTGTTATTTATTTTGTAGACATGTTGGTGCTTTGTAATGATTTCCTTGTAAATGGGAATTTTCTTGGGCTTTATTTGCTAATTTACCTGGTTGTATGTTTCCCCCTCCCCATGGCCTCGTCCTCATCATCCATGGTGAATCATCATCCTCTTTCCTACTGCTCCCTTCACTCTACCTCTCCCGGATAGTTCATTAAGTCCTAAGCTTCTCAACTTAGAGGTGACCACCCTTGGAATTCTTCTCCCTACAACCTAAAATTCGTCCCCTCCTCTTACATCCTCCCCACAACACGACTACCCAGTTTTTGCTTAACACAAGGATAAAGTTCTTGGTCTTCGTGACACCATTTTAGGGCTTGTCGAGGAGCAACATATTACAAATAAATGAAAAGCTCATGCACTAGGGAAAGGACTGAAACCTGAACAAATCCATACTGGGACAACACACATTATCCATTGTAGGAAGAGATAGAAACAACAAAATGGGATATTGTAGGGGAAAGGTGATGTCACTTAGAGATTGAAATAGCCGATGAAATCACTGAAGGGGTCCTAGATGTTGGTCATACTAGAGGGGGCTCTACCAATATATGTACACCATTCCATATATTGACACCTCAAAATAATGTTAGGATGTGCAATGTTGGACAAAAATGTAGTCAAGGATTAAATTATGTCGATGCTTGATGACCTCCAGTTCATAACAAAAGGGATGTATCGTTGCATGCAATGTATTGAGACACACCTTAGGCTTCCTTCTGACCCATGATATTCTCCACGCAATAACATAAAGTTAATAGCGATAGAAGAATCCGATTCTCCAATAAAAGTTACTTAAATTTCTCATTATAATTATAAATGGTGTCCTAAAAGCTTACAAACCCTAAACCAATCATATTATAGTTTTTTTTCATCTCTAAACATGTTCAGTTTTTAGATTATGACAAAACTCTAATTTTATAAATGTTCTGATTTCCTAAACCATAAATTAAAATATGTATTTCTGATAATTTTACTTAATGCGTGTTTCCTTAAAAACAATTAATTAGTCAAACACTAGATATATAAATGTACATGACCCTACTTACCCTGTGTTATGGAAAGTTGTTCTATAACTTTTGCAAAAAGTTAAATGTTTGTCAAATATGCAAAGTTAACTTTTAGTTTGACTTCCATTAAAAATATTATCCGCCTTTACAAATAGTGAAATATCCAAATTTAACATAGTTCCGGGTGTCCCACAGGACTTTTGGTGAATCTGCAACCATCTTTTGGTGAATCTGCAACCATGATCATATGCTATTTTCTTTTTTCCCTCATGATTAACCAAAAAGGAAACTTTGTCTCCCACTCGTGTTCCCTGGTTGGTCTACAGCAAATGGTGATAATGAATCGACCCATCACTGTAAAGAGCACGTGTTATTTTTTATTTATTTATTTATGTTTGGGTTGGCTGCATGAGGCCCTGTTGCCAAGAAAATACCAAAATATAGAATTGATTGATTTTATATTTTGACATTATTAGAGGATGCAAAGGACATCCCAATGTGGTTAAATTTTCAAGAGAATCAAATCCGATGTTGATGTTTTAAATTTCTACAAAATTATATTGGTAATAACGTAAATGTTTCAAAAAGTGGTTTAGTATTTTTGAAATTTTTATAATGGCTTTTAATTTATTTATTTTTAATTAATATAATATTAACGTTTATTTCATTAAGGTGGAAAAGTATGAAGAATTGGCTTGTTTTATTTTATTTTTTGCAAACATCAAATTTTCCATCTCCATATGGTCAATATTTATATGGATATTTAGAAAAAAGGCGTTAGTTAGTTCCAGTTGAGTTCTTAAATTTAATGATTATAGAAAATAAAAATTATTTATAAAAAAAATTACTATTAAAGTTCATTAAATTTGAAGTGGTTCATTGAATTTTAAAAAGGTAAATGATTACTTAGAATATTAAAAAAACATTTTCAATTTCATTTTATTGAGTTAAAAGATTATGAACATGGGTTGTGTGACACATTTTTTGAAATTGAGATCTAATCTCAGTATCTGTAGGTTATTATGAGAGAACATTTTTCATCTTGAACCCTCTTAATGTCACAAGTGTTTTGAGAATTGATCCACAAGTGTTTTGAGAATTGATCAATGTCTAATTTAGCCATGGAGATCATGACAATTAGAACTAGTATTTTAACAAGTTTTGTGTTATTATTTCCACTAGTCACAAGAGATAGATACATATTTTTAATCTTTTACAATAGAATTGATAACCTAACAATATATTAATTTCTTTTTTCTTGTATTTCTTTATAGCATCACATTTTCTCATGATCAATTTTTTAATATTATTTTTATTTTGTAAATGTTCTGTTCTTTGTTACCCAATGATCCTTCTACCGTCCACTTGAGCCAAAGACCTCTTTGGCTTGAGTTTAAAGAATTTTAGCTAGCTTTTTATCTTCCATGTTATTTAACTTGTTTTTTAAAATTAAATACCTAGCCACAATTATCTTTTTAATGGGAAAGACTTGATTTTATGAGAAAAATAAAATATGATGTATTAACTTCAATTTTTAAATTATATTATATATATATATATAATAATATATATATATAATATATAGATTTATGTATTTTTCTTCCATAAAAAAAACATCTCCTCTAAATTTAACATCCATATAAAATATAATCAAATTATTTTTTATTAATTAAATATTGTATGTGAAAACATTATATATATATATATTATATTATAAAAAGAGGTCAATGAAACAAATATAACATATATTTACATATTACATAATCATTAGTTATTATTTTTACAATTAATAAGTTTTTATTTAAAAAAATAAAACAAATTTAAAATTATTTGTTATTAAATCAATTAACTATTATATTAAGTTTTATTTCTTATAATTTAAATTATTTATACATAAATTATAAATATTTATAACAACATATTAAAACCTCCTATTTAATATTATTATAATAATATAAAAATATTATTATACACATATTAAACTTACCTATTTAAATATTATAAGTAGTAATTAGAAATATAACTCTATACAGTACTAATGGTATTGTTTGTTAAGGTCAATTTTTTGTTGAATCTGACTAAAAATTAAAAAAAAACTTACTGTGAAAGTGTTTGAATTACTCTTTTGATGGTGAAAATAGATTCAACACGAACAAGTGGAACACCCAAAATCTTGAAGCTTAACAATTGTAACTCAAATTTCCAAAAAAATTGACTTGATTTTATCAAAATATTTTTAGCAAAATCCAATTAATATTGAACATTGATTAGGAAATATCTATATTCAATGACAAGAATATTCATCTAATGAATAATAATTTTATGATATATACTTATCTTGCATAACAAAATAAATAATATTCACCTATATAAAAATTATAATAACAAAAATTATTTTTACTTAATCATAACAAAAATTTATTTTTATCTAATGATAGAGAGGGGCCATGTCCATCATCAAATTCATAATAATTAACTAAATTAATTTTTATTCAATCATATACCATGACCCGATATTAATCAGAAAAAACAATCTAGTTATCATTATAAATCACAAAAATATAAAACCTAAAAATATCGATCATTAAATTAATAATAATTTTATATTATATACCCATCTTTACACCCTATTTAATACTGCTTAACAGAATCGATAATAATTATTACATAAAATTGTTGTTCTCGCCTTATCAAAATAATCCACTATACACACTTACCCCTAGGTTGTATTCAACACTCTCAAACAAAGTGGATAATATTCACCTATAAACTTGCAGTGACAAGATTCATTTCCACCTAACGAGGATGGTACAAGGTGTCCCTGTCACGTGAAGTGGATAATATTCACCTATAAACTTGTAGCGACCAAAATCATTTCCACCTAACGAGGATGGTACAAAGGTGTCCCTGTCACGTCGCTATATTGTATGCTTCGACTTGTTATATCCCGACAAAAAATTCAGAAAAAACCCCGTTGCCAGTCCGAGGGCGGTGGGTATCATGGGACCGTGACCGTGAGGCAATCCTGGGCCCAGTAAAAGCATATTCGCAGAAGATCCGACAATGGGCATCAGCTCGTCGTATTCTGGAGCTGTTACGGCGCCTTCTTCGATGCTCAGAATGGCGTCACTCCGGTAACAATTCCACAGTTGACGTCACTGTTCAAGTTGCCCAGCGGTTGATGCGAGCGAGATCGTCGGAAGTCATAAAAACGCCGACACGCATGCGTTTAAATATTAAACGGAGATGGATATACAATATATATACTCATATACAATATATACACTCACAATTTTGTTGTTAGCCACATGGTTTTATACACTCTCAATTTTAAGAAAAAAAAAATACAATGAGACAAGAGTGAATCGGGTGAGTAAAAGTGGTAGTGTATTTATTATAAAATTTTGGAGACTTTTTTGATTTGGATGTTGAGATTTATTAAAATAAAAATTTTATTTATTAGAATTATAAATTTAAATAACTGGAAATATTTCAATAAAAATTATATTTAAAAAAACTAATTTTAAATAACAAAAATCAAAATCAAAATTTTACCCAAAAAATAACCAAATTCCAACCGAGGAAAAACTCTTTTAAACTTACAAACTCCTAACGATTAGACAACTAACAGGAAAATTTTGGGATTAACTTGGAAATTGCTTCATAGCGTTGAAATTTAATGTAAGGAACATTTCACACATTAAAAGTAGCTGTCAAGAGAAATCAAGTTTTACTTGATTTGATGTCGTCAAATTAATTTTATAATTCTTTGATTGATTTGATTATACGGTTCAAATCGTCAAACTATTTTTTAAAACTTGATTTGGTGTCATCAAATTAATTTTATAATTCTTTGATTGATTTGATTATACGGTTCAAGTCGTCAAACTATTTTTTAAATTCCAGCAATAGGGCCAGCTGGAATAGGGTATAAGGTTGACTTTTGATAGAACAGAGGCATTGTTCAGTGAGAGGAAGGTGCAGTGAAGGTCTATATTATGTAGATATTTTTACAAGATATTCCTGTTGAGATCAACACAGCTGGACAGATAGCGTTATTGTGTTGATTGTGAGCAAATTATTTATCCATTTTATCGTGGTGGAAGATTTGTAGTTACCAGGGTGAAATTTGACTTGAGAGATGGCACTATTTCTCCCCACGCCGTACGCAGGGAAAGAAATATCGAAGAAAGCGTGCCCGCAAGAATATTCAAAAGAAAAAGTCTTATGTTTTTGGGAAAGAGATGGAAGTTTGGAAGAAATGGTATTTGAATTCGGTGTTTATGCTCTCTTAGGTGGTGGTGTGCAGGTGCTGGTGCAGTCCCTTAAATCTTTTGGGAATTCCTGAAATCTGAGGTCTTTTTAGGTTTCTTCTTCTCCTTCCTTCACCCTGTTCAGGCTCTGTTTGGCCTTGATGTCTAATTCAATGGAAACCTTTGAGATAGAAGAAGTGGATGAGAGGGCTGCGATGGCACCTCCTATGGTAATTGGAGTAGCAGTTAAGAGGGGAAATAATAGCACGTTTGCGGTCAAATGGGCGCTGGACCAGTTGATGTCTCCAGGCCAAACTCTGATTCTCTTACATGTCAGGCCGCGCCTTCTCACCATTCCAACACCAAGTATGAATCCTTACTTATGCTTTACTGTACCTTACATTTTTGGTTGGTATGTATACTAAGCACAGTTTTTTTTGGGGTTTTTACATTCGGAGCCAATGTTCTGAGTAGGGATCTCAGACTAGACAAGGAAATATGTTATGACCCACAATTGATTTTTCTCTCAGTTTCCTGATATGGATTAAGTTTTCTTGATATGGATTAAGCTTCCTGTGCATGCCTGTCTCCTTATCCAATCGTTTATTGTATTTACATCTATAATGTAATATTTCGCTCATTTACAGGGGTTGTTCTTAGATACTGCCCAAATGCTTCTATCATGTACCATGGCTTATGAGCAAAGTTAATTGTTTCAATTTAAAGCTAGCAAAGTTAATTGTTTCAATTTAAAGCTTTTAGGTTTTTATCATGGAGCAGGGTTTATCAATTCTAGTTTTTATTTTCTGAAATATCACTTCAAATTTCATGAATTTGATGAATATAAGCGAAGTCAACTGTTTAAATTTAATGTTTTTATCATATAACTTGGCTTACCTATTATGATTTTCATTTTTTGAAATATCACTTGAAATTTCAAGAATTTGACAAATATAAACGAAGTCAACTGTTTGAATTTGCTTATTATCATAATGTCTAAATATTCTAAAATCTGTAGTTAAATTACTCTCAAGCAAATATTTAAGATTGTAAATAACCGTCCTAGATTTCTTATATTCTGTACATATTGGAAGCGATATACAATGTTCTCTACTCTCAGGCGAATATTTAGGACTGCAAATAACCTTCCAAGATTTCTTATACTCTGTACATAACGAAAGCGATATACAATGTTCTTACGATACTTCATTCATAACTTGACAAACCAATATGACAGATCCATGTATTTATTCAAAGAAACAGCGATCGAATAGGAAATTTTGATTGCCAATTTTTGCCATCAATTTCATAAAATTAGATTCTTTTGTCACAGTATTCTATCAAATTTATTGAAATTTTTTCTCAAGTTCAGGTCAGTTGCTAAGTTTCCAAGAACACATATAGAGATGTTCTCTAAAACTTTCATTCATAATCCATGAATAAAGAGTTTTGCCAGCTATACTATTTTTTTACAGTATATTCCATTTCAGAATTAGTTCAGCTTAATTCAAAGGAAGCAAATTTAAATGGTTTAATCCATCTGCCAAGCAGCTTTGAAATTATCACTCAGTAACAATCAATCTTCATTTGCAAATAGTGGAAAAGCATGGAAATCTCGAAATATTTCTAGTAACAAGATTTAGTTTCAAAAGAAACTAAGAGAACCTAATCAATAATCAATAATAACTAGCAATAATATAAAATAAACTTCATATCTAATCTAACTCGAGAGAACTCAAGCTAACCTTTAAAACTTTTTATATAATAGAATTGGATAAATCAAAATTCATTTATCAACGAACTTCTTCACATGCTAGCTTTAATGGATTGTAAGTTTAATTTATGTGACGAGTTTGCATATTAACAGCAATCTTCTTTTCTTTATCAGTGGGTTTCATTTTATCTATTGATTATTTTTATCTGGGGTTTCATTAACTTTGAACTTATATTTTTATCTAGGGTTTCATTAACTTTGAACTTATATTTTTATCTAGGGTTTCATTAGCTTTGAACTTATATTTTTATCTGAGATTTTCCACTGAATTTTACAAGCTAGCTCCTCATTGCTCTGAGCTACCGGTTTGTAGAATTGATTGCTTACATGCCTGATTATTAATTTTTATTTTTATTTTTATTTTTATTTTCCAGTTATTTTTAAAAAATAACTAAAAGTTACACTTTTAATAGAACATAGGCCACTCTTAATAGAATATTATGTTGCAAAGATATTTGAATATGAAATTATCATTAAACTCTTCCAATCACCTGAAATACTATCTGAAATTTATCCAACTAATAAAGTAACTTTTGAGTTTTAGAGCTTGAGGTAGGATTTTAAACTTTCCTATTTAGAAATTAGCAGAATGTTGCTCATAATGGATCCTTTTCTTGCAAAAGCTTTATCATTCTTAAGTTTTCATCTGGTTCTTTCTGACAGAAATTAGGAAAGTTTTGAACACAATGAATCATTTTCTTGCAAAAAGTTTATCATACTTCATTTTTCATTTGTTTATCTTCTAATTTTGCATTTTGTTTTTGCAGTGGGAAACCGTGTACCAATTGCACAGGTCCAGGAGGATGCAGTGGCGGCTTATATGCACGAAGTGGACACACAAACGAATACAATGTTCTTACCATACCGGAAGTTGTGCCATGGAAAACAGGTAATGTCTACCTTAGCTATTCCAAGCTTCTTGTTTGTAGAAAGATAATTATCCAGGCTAAGCTGTATTATTAGTACCTAGCAGCTGCACTCTGTAAATACAGGTGAAACCGGTGCTTACCAAACTTCTGGTTGTTAGGGAGATAATAATCCAGATTAAGCCGTAATAATAGTATCTAGCAGCTGACATCTGAGAATACAGGTGGAAACAGTGCTTGCCGTTGCAGAAGAAGATGATGTGGCAGCTGCAATTATTCAACAAATCACAAGTTATGGCATCAGCAAACTTGTTATAGGATCGTCTTCCCGCAATGCCATTACAAGGTAAAAGTGATTAAAAGATATATACATATCACTTGGCACTCTTTTAGAATGAACCAGTTTAGCATGGGGTGGGTTTGATTTTTAAATTAAAAATCAAACTCTCTTACAGTTGAATGAAAAGTTTTTTTTGGGGAGGGGTTCCTGCACTTTAATCAGCCTCATTCTACACTATCTTTTCTGTTCTCCGTGTCACAAACACTTTTTTTTTTTTCTAAATTATATCAAAAAATTGTTGGAAAAATAAGTTTATTTCATTCCAAACCAAGTTGATAGCAATCCAATGCAGATCTGCAGTTAATGATTTTTACATTGAAAACGTGGCAATCAAAAGGATCGTGTCACTGTAACAGTGATTCTGAAAAAAATTATGAAGTTTATAGCAACAGTTGTGCAAGTATAAAATCATATGGTTTAGGTTGTCTAGATAGATTATAAGTAAAATGAAGGATTTGAATCTGAAATCTCATATTGGGATGATAGGCACCCATTCATATCACAAACAATTACCAATTAAATTTTCCAGATAAGCTAATTAGGGGATTTGAATCTGAAATTTCCTACTTTAATACTTAGTATAATAATAGTTACCAATTCTATCACAAACCATCATCAATTAAAATCCCAGAAACATATAACTGTTGTCTCTATCAGTAAAAGAAAATCTAATTAAAAAATGAACTTTAAATATTTAGTCGTGATTCCCTACGAAAATAAACTTGCAAAGATAACTATTAGATTATTACACAGCACTTTTCTTATGCTTGAGGTGATTGGTACTCTACAGTCATATGGCAAATGCAACTTCTTCTAAAGGAGTCTGATTAGCTATTACGAAGAGTTTGTGAACTGAATATATCAAAAGGATGGATACCAAGTTTAGTGAAGGATTCTTAATTTCTCTTGGTTCCAATATGATAACCTATGAGGTTCATAATTTTAGTGGGTACATTTATGGGCTTTAATATTCATCTTGGCTGAATGCATCTACTTAAATATTACATCTGGTTAGCTCATATCTGTATTGTCCCTTAACCCTGTTTTTCTCCAGGAGATTCAAGGGCCTTGATGTTCCGGGAACTGTTGGGAAAAATGCCCCTGATTTCTGCACTGTATATGGAATATCAAAGGGCAAGCTTATTTCGGTCCGTTCAGCTACATCTACAGAGTATTATAATAATTATTCCAGTGGCTTTTCGGACATGAGCGACTCCAGCTATGCGAGGACAGGTCCACTTAGAGCAACCATTTTTTCCTAAACTCCAAAAATATGCGCATAGAGTCTGCTTTTTTCTTTTCTTTTTAAAAATATAGTGTAATATATTTTTTTGAATATGGTCAAAGTAGACGAAATCTTTTCATGGTATTTACCGTGATATTTAGCCATTACATTTACTATAAGCAGATTCCGCCCACTTTAATCATGTCCAAAAAAGAGAATATTACATATGAGAAACAAAAGTCTGCTGCATTCTATGTTTCTTGTTATGTTAATCAGGAGCTATTCTTTCTGTTTTTGAATCAAAATGAATCTGACTAGATTTCAACTGAAGAACCACATTACAGACAATAAATTTGAGGCATTTTTTCTTGTCATTTTGTTATTTTGGGACAGTGTCAGAATCCGAAGCATCGATTCAGTCTTACTCTCAACCCCTACCTATTCTGAGAAATCGACCACTTTCGAATAGTAATCAAATTAGGAGAAGCAACACCATCTCCAATCCAGCAAGCACAATTACAAATGTCTCGAGTCGCAAATTTAGCTCAATTTCAATGCTAAGTCAAGCTTCAAGCGTTCCTGAGGAGTATGGAGTTTATGAAAGTGAAAATGGAAGGTCTTCAATTTCAAGATCGGACGGGTATAGTGACAATTCCAGTACAATGAGCATAGAGGAAAGAGAGTTTCCTGACAACTCAGTAGTAGTACCAAGGACTCCAGATCGATCCAGGGGATACCTTGCAAGCATGGATGTTGAGACCTTTCATACAAGTGTATGTCAATTTCTGCCAGACAATCCAATTGTGGATAGCCTTAGCGGCGGTTTACGAGGAGAGTCAGCGATTTCCACCGACTGTTTAAGAGGCGGCCATGAAAATGTTAACATGCTCAAGGAGAATGGAAAACCAATGGAGATGAGACCATGGGATTTGAACTCCGGATATAATTCAGTTAATCGACCCTTTTCGCAGGAGCAGGTAAGCGATGCATGGTTCAGAAAATAAATACATTTTAATTATGTTGAAAGAGATTAAATTTATAATATGATAGGATAGAAATATTGTCATTATGAAAACTATGATAGATAATAATAATTTTATTTTATGTTAATGAAATATTTTGGAAATTAAAAATATTTTATATCTATAAGAATATAAATTGAGATATTTTTTCCTTTTAATGCAATTAAAAGCTTTACCAATAGAATTTACAATATTATATTAGATATAAGTTTAAAATATTATTGGTAAGAATTAATTATCTTTCTTTTTGTATAATTTGTTTTTATACCGAGTCATTTGGATTAGTACAAGTTTTGAATTTTTCTAATTTAGTAATCAAATATATTGTTGGTAAACTTAAAGGTTTTTTTTGTTCATATTAGTGCTCACCAGAATGATAATCCCAGGATTGGTGGAGCCCCTTCTTTTTTATTGAATAATTAATGTCCAAACCCAAAGTGTAGTGACATTTTTTTTTTTCATGACAATGTCTTGGTCATATATGAATTGTTTTCCTTTGAAAATGAAGACTGAGACTCACAGAGATGTTTAACAAAATGAGACCACATGGTATGTCTAGGTATGGGTTATGATATCTTGAGTAGATGGATGACCTTATTCTTCCATGTTGTTTTCAAAATCTTGTGCCTAAAGATCGCAAGAAGTCATTGAAACTTAAAATGTATAAAAAAGATCCCTATAGAAAACTACAAAATACATAAAATGGACTTAGAATGGATAAAGAAAATGTTAAATTGGGATCTGTTCACACACCTAGAAGCAAGTGAGTTCAATATGTCTACATCTTTAGAGGAAAGACAAAACTTCTCACTAGAATGAAAACATTATATAGATCAAACAAAATCATCGATTCTTTTCTATGAATGGAAGAAACAAAAAGAAAACACAAACGTGTAGATGATGTATGTCGAGTTTTCCTCTAAACACCATTAGACAACATACAATGGTTTCAAAGTTGAGTCCTCATCTACTTTTCTTCCATACATAGGTATTGTTTTAGAAGAAAAGGGTAAAATAGCTAAATCACCTCCCCTAATTTTGAAAGACGACTTTGCCACAGGAATTGATAGCACAATACAATAAGTGAACGCATAGATAAATTGGACATATGTTGCTCTCAAATGACTAGAAGTATACTCTTCAACACACAATACTCAAAAAGAGCAAGTTGACTCCTCACAAGTCTCTGCAAATAGTGTAAATAGAAGTTTGAATGAATTTCATTTTTCTATATCTATTATCGAAGGTTTTGTCAAAGAAGGGAAAAAAGATGCAAAAGTTTTGATAGAAAGGATAGAAAGTCATTTTGAAGAAATTGGAAAAGAAGCATATCAAGGTTTTGTTTTGACACATGAAAAGGATGCAAGATCTATCTTCAAAGTTTGAAAAAATGTCCTTGATGAACAAAGATAAAGAAATCTCTTCTTCATCATTGTTTAGCCATCTTGTTCCAATACATCATATCCAGAGACCCATAGATAAATTTCCTACTCTATTTCCCAGAGAAAATTTAGACAACCTTGAATCTTCTTTTGATTCTAATCTTTTTTCAATCTATGAACCTTTGCCTAGTCAGTGATATTCTGGTATCCTACTCCTGACTTGAGTGGTAAAGGAAAATTGCCTGAGTCACAAACATTTTTTCTTGATGCACATAAGGAATGGAATGTAGATAATTTAAGCTCAAGACAAATCACACAGAGGATAGACCAAATGTTCACAAAATAGAAATTGTTGTGTATGAAGGGAAAGAGTGAAGTTGAAACCTATAAAAGCACTAATCCATTGTTTCACTGGTACTCTACAAAGATGGTGGGAAGTTGAATCTTCCCTAACACTTGTAGATAAAATGACAGAAGTAGTAAAAGATGTAGTAGGTGATGTGGTAATCAACGCAGAAGGAAATCCATAGAATAATATGATCAGAGCATTGACATCAATGATTTTTGAGCATTGGTGTGGTGTAGAGAGAATTCCTACAAACACTCTCTAGTATTGATGAATCTAAAATGTAAAAGAATGTCACAATATGAGGATTTCCAAGACGTCCAGTGGATTTATGAAGTAAAAAATAGTAAAATTATTCTATGGAAATAGGTATATCTTACAGCGTTGCCCTCCTCTAAATTTGTGGATTATTTGAGGATTCAAGAAGTCTTTCAAAATCCTTATGAATCCTACACTTGGGGTGAGAGTTATAGTATCATAACAAAAGCTTTAGTTAGACTATGTAAAAATATGAAGGTGAATAAATCTATGCCTAAATTATCTAGATTGAAAGATACATTTGCAATAAATATGACCTACATTTAGAAGATCTAGTTGTACAAAGAAAAAAATGAAAAAAATCATGAAAAAAATTCAAAAAAAAAAAGGTTACTCAATGCCCTGAACTTCTAGAAAATCAAAAGGTTATTATAAGAGTATTCCAAGATTTCATTATTACAAACCTCAAACCATACATCTTAGGACTCATAAAAACGGGCAGGACAAACTCACTTGCTAGTTTTGTGGATAACAAAGACACTTCAAATAGGTGTCCAAAAAGAAAAAAATCAAAATTTAACAAAAAATAAATAAATAAATAAAAATTGTAAAGAAAAACCAAAAAGAAAAAACCTATGTTGCATGAGTTTCTAGAATGTGGGAACATTGGGAACTTGAGTATGAGAGTCTCACGAACAACTAGATATTTCCCCAAAATTTAAAGGAAAACGCAGGACAAACTCACTTGCTAGTTTTGTGGATAACAAAGACACTTCAAATAGGTGTCCAAAAAGAAAAATTCAAAATTTAACAAAAAAAAAAAAAAAAAAAAAATTGTAAAGTAAAACCAAAAAGAAAAAACCTATGTTGCATGAGTTTCTAGAACGTGGGAACATTGGGAACTTGGGTATGAGAGTCTCATGAACAGCTAGATATTTCCCCCAA
>APFE031213622.1:19493-68185 GCA_000404065.3 Pinus taeda
ATCTTGGTTCAGCAAGAAACAGAGTTCGATTGCTTTATCTACAGCTGAAGCGGAATATGTGGCTGCTGCATCTTGCTGCACTCAACTCCTTTGGATGATGCAGACCTTGCAGGATTTTCAAATCACTTTTTCACCACCTATCTCCATCTTATGTGATAATACAAGTGCAATTAGCATTTCAAAGAATCTAGTCATGCATTCAAAGACCAAGCACATATCGATCAAGTATCACTTTCTCAGGGAACAAGTGCTTGAACAAAAGGTCAAGTTGGAGTATGTTCCTTCTAAGGAACAAGTTTTTGATATACTCACCAAACCATTGCCCAGGGAGACCTTTGAATACCTCAGGCAAAAGCTGGGGGTTGTTGATGCATCATCTTGTTGTTGAATCTCATCTGTTTCAGAGATTGTTGGTTGTACACAAGTTTCATATGGGGTATACGCGTACATTTGCTGGGTTGTGGATTGGTCGAAGATCAAATGGCACAGGTTCAGGGGGAGCATATAATGCATTGTTGGCATTATGGTAGAAAATCTTCATGCTGATCTGAATATTGCTGCAATATGTCTCTATAGGTCATTTATGGTGTTTGGTGGACTGTGGTTCTTCGTGTAGATATTTCTTTTCTTTTGCAGATTTGGGGGAGCATGATCAGCAAAGAAAAGGCCTAAGCATGTTCTCAAGGGGAGCATAACCCTTTAACCTTGATGTCAAAGAGGGAGAATGACATTGAGGATCTTGAGGTTGCCATCAAGTCCAAAGGGGGAGATTGTTGGCATTATGATTCTGGTTTGGCTCTATGGTACAGGTGTTGTACTTGATGGAAACTCACTCTAGTGGCAGATCTCAGTTCAGGCACTCAAAATCATGAAAATAAGATACCCGCAGGTAATCCTAGAAGAAGCTGCAGTCCCGCAGGTACGCCGACCAAAGAGCACGGACATGCATTGTAGGTTCTCCGTTCAGAAGGTGTGGACCCCAGTTTCACTCTCTCCAATGCATAAAAGCGCGTGCACGTGGGAATCTTCATGAATGGTTCATGGTATTAGTCCAACAGTTTTTTTAATCTTGTGGTTTTGGTCCGTGGTATTGCATCTAAAAATATTGATCCAAGGTATTGGGTTCATGGTATTGTGATATTATGGTTTTGGATCGTGGTATTGTGAAAAGCTTGCCTATAAAAAGGAAAGGAGATCTCTTGGCCATACACCAGTGAAATTTGAATATCTTAAGATCTGAAATTTTGGGTGATTGATTTTTTTAAGAGCTAGATCTAAATCAAGGAGAAATCCTAAGGCAAATCTATTGATAATTCGTGATCTCTCGGGCGCATGAACAAATCTGTGGATCTGACTAACTGTGGAACTTTGGAGGACTATTAATTTGGTCCTAATCAGAAGTTCGCAGGCGATCCACGGCGTGAGTGCGGGGGTACGCACCTCAGAAGAAGGTGCAGTGCGGGGGTACACAGCACAGAAAAAGGCTCAGTGTGAGGTACGCAGCACAAGAGAAAGCGCAGTGCGAGCTGCACGCAGCGCTGCAAAAGGAGAAGTGCGAGGTACGCAGTTCAGGGAAAGGAACAGTGTGGAGGTACGTTGTCTGTCAGACAGTAAGGGTGTGGACCTAAGAAGAAGTACGCAAAGTAGAAGAACCACCAGTGTGGATCTGCACAGTTTAGACTCAGAAGAGCTGCGGATATTCGCAGGCCCCTCTTGGTGAAGTTGCAGACTTATCTTGGCACTTTTGTTGACTATATTTTATCTATTGTAGCAGAATTCTGGGTTTAGATTTCTGGTATTACTTTTCTGTTTACAACATTCTGAAGAGTTGGGTGATTCATTGGTTGATTGTATAAGGATATTGGGTGATTTGCATGTACTTGATGACTATTTGATGTCCATGAATCCAGTTTGAAAATTAACGAAACGTGGTCCTTAAATAAGTAAAAGACCTAAGGTGGTTGTAGCTCCCTTCCAGGAGAGACTGGAAAATGAAAGAGAGTTGTAGCTCTCTATAGGTTGTAGCCTACGTGCTGGTAAAGGACTACACCAGTACAAAATCATTGTAAAAGAAGTTTCTAATTGAAAGAAGATAGAGACATATTGCAGCAGGTGGTTTTCACCCACATTGGGTTTCCACCTTATATTTGGTGTTCTTTGGTGTGACTATCTATTTTTCTTGTTTCATGCTCATTATTATATGGTACTGACCTACAAGTTAATGATCAATATCTCAGGATTAAATTAAGTATAAATCAGGAAGTCATATTGAAAAGGAATTTGATAATACTGATTCACCCCCCTCTCAGTATTATTTCCAACAAACCTAAAATATATTGTTCTATGTATGGAATAACATGATGACATAAAGGTTCCTTGTAGCTAGTGGAGGGTAATTGTGGAGCTAAGGGGGATGGGGGTGGTTCATCAGGGGGTGGTGAAGGAATGGAATCACCACCATTTGGAGGTGGTGGTGGAACCCACTCTTCCGGTGGAGGTTGAGGAGCTGCTCCCCATGCACCATCTCCAACATGTATTGGTAATGATGAGTCTGTGTAATTAGATACAATGGGAATTGTTGAAGGTAATGATGTATCCAATAAAGTTTTCAAAGAAGAACCATGAAAAGATGATGATTTAGCTCCCTCGTGAATTGATGCTCATGTAACAGTCTGATCATCAACCTCCATATCAACTTCCATGTCTACATATTCACCTTCATCTTTTGAACTCTCAACAACCTTTTCAAATATTGAAAAAATATCCTTTATCAAGTCATTTCCCTCTATCCTACGAGGAATTGAAAATTCTCCAATAACACATTCTAAGGCCCTCAAATCAGCTAATTGCCTTATCTCACCTTCCTCTAAATCATGGTTTGTATCATTGTAAGTATATACTTTATTGTGAGACTTGATACATATTTCATGCTTAGGTGAAGCCATGTTTTCAACCTGAGAATACAATGTGCATTCTTCATCCTTAAAAGACATCTGATTCTTATCTGTGGGGAAAGCCATGTTGTCCTCATTCATTGGATATTTTTTGTGATATTAAACATAAACACAGGTAGGTATTTTATCCTTCTCATCCCTATTTATCTCAATATCATTTTCGATGTAACTCGATTTCGGAAGGAAGAAAACGAAGTGGATAAATCCTACATTGATCTACCCCAACTAACATCGTAGCCTCTTCAACAGTAAAGAAAGACTCAAGTCACTTAAGTTGTAACTTCGTATGTAACCAAAATGGCCCCAAGTAACCTCCATGTGAGAGAAGGGCTTTGTAGTCAACTACTCAAATTTCTTCCTCCATTGCATACCTTAGTCACAAGTTCATAGCTCGAATGGTATCAGTATTCCTAAAAAATGGTTATATGTATAGGAAATTGTTGAAGAGAAACTATAAAATGAAATATGTGGAAAGATAACTTATTGCAACAAGCATGAACATAGTAGGTATCAAAGTCATACTTTGAAGATATAAAATTTCCTTGCAGAATAGATAAACAATAAAGCTGAATGCAATATATACAGTACCCATGAAGAGCCTTTAATCTTGAAGACAAATTTTCAATCCATGTAAGAAGTTCAAGAGGATTGGGACTTTTCTCTTGAATCTCTTATTTTTCCTCAAAGCATTGTACTCCCATATCTTCTATTTTTCTGTTATCAAAGTCTCCATTTACCATTTGATTTGAGGAGACAAAATTACTTTGAAAAACTTCTTCCACTCTAGTTTCTTCTGTTGGACACAGTTGATCCTTAAAGTGAAAATTTATGTGGTCAGAACAGGTCAATTTAACATCTCCATCCTCTTCCTTCACTTGTTCATCCAAGTTAGCTCCAGTTGTCTCTTCCTGCAAGCCTTTCTGCTAATTGTCATGAGAGCATTTTATTGAAGGCTTTGAATTTTCAGATGGTATTGAAGCAAAAGTAGGAACCTCCTAAATAATAGGGACCATAGGTTCTACCTCCTATCCACCCTCTCTCTCCAAAGTAGTACCATTAAGGCCTAACCCATTTTCCTGTGAGCTTTTTCCTTTGATATGTATCTTCCATTAGCTGATTCTGTAACTTGTTGAACCAAAGCAGTGGGTATTTCCCAAGTGGTTTCCCCTGTTTTAACTTTCCAATAATAATATTGACCACTTTTCTCATTCTTAAAAGCTTTCCATTAATTATTGTATCTTCAATTCTTTGTGCTTGTGTAGAACCACGGTCTAGAACCATTGAATTATTAGAGTCCTTTATAACAGTCGCAAAACCTTCCAAGACATTTATTATGATTTCCTCTTTTGTATCTACTTTATTCAAGATGGATTTTGGAACATATTCGCCCTCATGTTTAGCATTAAAATTTTCTCCAATAACATCCTTTTTAAGGTCTTAACTATTTTCAATAAATCCATTGTTTTTCAAGTCTACGAGGAAATATGCTACCTATTAAAACAGAAAAGGACACAAAAAGAAAGGACTAACATTTGTTAGTAAATATGTCAAAAGACAAACAAATATAACTTAATATTTATATTTTTGATTCATTGCAGTGAAAATTAAACAAGGCATGAGGGTTGTGCACGAAAACCCTTGATAGATATACATGTTTAGTTGCACAACTTTTAGGCTTCAACTCAGAGATACATGCTTCCTTGGTTTTTGTGCTTTCCTTTTCTCCCAATTCACCATCACTATACTGGAAAAGAAGTGACAAGGGGTTTCCAAACATTGACCTGGAAATGACAGACAAAGAACATCAAGCACTATAATGGACAACTACAAATGGCAAATAACATCACTATTGTTATGACCACAAAAATAAAAGGTTATCTAATCTAAAATCCATTGTAGAAGGTTTGAAAACCTATGTTGGAGAGTTAATCGATGATTTTTCTATGTTGAATATATTTGAATTCAATAGTTACAAGAAATCAGATCGTGGGTTCACTTTCCATGAGAATGATCACCAAAATGGATTGAAAGAAGTGTGTTTGATGCCAAAGCAATATTTTCCAAAACATTGCTCAAAAGTTGGAATCGATTTGAAGGTAATCAATCCTTTTTATTAGAACTCCATGGGACTTAGATATTGAACTACATCCAAAAATAGTTCAATGGAAATGACTTGGGTGTTGTTAATGAAGGAATAATAAAAACTGAAGGAAAAATAAAACAGCTTTAGATTGTTTATATAATTTTAGTGGCACTCTGCGTCGGGTGATCTTAAAGTATAACCATTGGTTATATTCAACAGAAGAGGGTGATCAAGGTATCAGTGGAAATATATACATAGGATTGCATTGGAAGACGTGGCATGAGTCGAAATGTTGTTCAATTGATTATCTGGGCTAGATGGTAATTCGATATTTTTTCTATTTCATCAAAATTTATATGCTTGTCATGCATAAGTGAAAGTGTCAGTAATCTAGTTGGTCCCTTTGCATAGGCAAGTCCGTTCCAATGAAATTTTTACATGGATCATATAAGGGATATGCTAGGGATGAATATTAGTTGTATGAAGGAATTTTTAATCATTGGAAATAATGTCTACCATATGTGAATGTGACAACCTTTGAATATTTATAAAGATTAAGGAATAAATGATTTGATAGTTACATCAACTTCCTATAAACACAATTGAGGTAGAGGTTTAGGAAGGAGCATTGAGAGAATATGAAATTTATGGTGGTATTAATAGCCTACCAACAATTTACACTGCATCATAGTGGTATGAGAGCCTAGGAATATGCTCAAATGTGTTTGCAAATAGTAGAAAGGGAAGAGTTTGTTGCAACAATGATAAGAGAATTATGGAAAAGGAATTATGGAAAATAATGAAATTGTGATGGAGGAAGAAGAGTGATTGCAAAAACTTGAAGTGCATGGAATGCTCGAAATGGGTTCCAAAGGAGGGAACAAGGAATACCAAAGGACCGAGTATAAGTGGGAATCTTGGCGAGGAGCCTTTATCAAGAAAGTCACCTATTACTGTAAAGGTTATTTGTAGGTCATAGTGGGCACCGATAAGCTCATGAAAGGGGAATATGAAGTTGAATATGGATAGTCATTTGAAGAATTTAAAGGGAAGCCACAAACATGCCAAATCAGTTGGCATAAGGAAAATGAGTTATGAACAATACGAGAGGGAACTCGTTGAGATAAAACCACTATTTAATGGGCTTGCATAGTTTCTACAATAGAATGAGGAGAACCAGAAGTGTGGGTGGAACCTAAGGAAAAGAGTTAAATGGCCTCTTGAATGATTATGGAAAAATATGCATAGACAAAATTTGAGACACAGGTTGAAGGAAGAACTCAAAGCTACTGCATGTGAGGAGAAAATTTATAGGGATGAACCTGAGCAAGGATAAATCCTTAAAGAGAATGGTGATGATGTTGATGAATATTTGATGTTTGAGACATCAAATAGGGCTACAAAGCCTTACATTTTTTCTAATGATTCATTTATGGTTACAAGTGTTATTGGAGATAATGGACAATCTTTGTAAGTTTTCATGAAGAAAGAGGAGTATAGAGGAGAACAAAGTTAAAATTTTGTTATGAGCAGAGAGGAGGAGCAATACTTGAAAGAGATGATCATATGGAATGACGAGCCAGAGGTAGAGACAATTTTTAGTATTTAGACTAATTACAAGCATGTAGGTGTGATAGAAGTGATTATCATTTTTTCAAACTAATGCAAGTGGAAAAGAAACCAAAGGTTAATAACCTGCAAACGTTGTTGTGAACAAGAATACCACAAAGTGAAAGGAGGAAGATTTTTTTGGTGGCATGGAGACAAAGATTTATCTGTGGGGAAAGCCATGTTGTCCTCATTCATTGGAGATTTTGTGTGATATTCAACTTAAACACAAGTAGCTATTTTATCCTTTTCATTCCTATTTATCTCAATATAGTTTTCGATGCAACTCGATTTCAAAAGGAAGAAAATGAAGTGGATAAAATCCTACATTGATCTACTCCAGATGAAATCACATCCTCTTCCACACTAAGAATACAATCAAGTCACTTAACTTGCGACTACATATGTAACCAAAATTTCCCCAAATAACCTCCATGTGAGAGAAGAACTTTGCAGTCAGCTACTCGAATTTATGCATACCTTAGTTGCAAGTTCAGAGCTCGAATGGTATCAGTATTCCTGAAAAATGGTTATCGGCACAGGAAATTGTTGGAGAAAACCTATTAAATGAAATATCTTGAAAGATAACTTACTGTAAGAAACATGAACATAGCAAGTATCAAGTCATGCTTTGAAGATATAAAATTTCCTTCCAGAATAGATAAACAATAAAATTGAATGCCATATATACAGTACTCGACAAGAGCCCTGAATCTTGGAGACAACTTTTCAATCCATGTAAGAAGTTCAAGAGGATTGATACTTTGCTCTTGAATCTCTTGTTTGAGAGGTATGAACTATTTTTTTTGGTTAGGCTCTTATTTTTCCTCAAAACATACTCCCATATATTTTATTTTTGTGTTGTCAAAGTCTCCATTTACCATTTGCTCTGAGGAGACAGAATTACTTAGAACAACTTCTTCCGCTCTAGGTTCATCTGATAGACACAGTTGATCCTTAAAGTGGATATTTATGTGACCTAAACAAGTCATTTTAACATCTCCATCCTCTTCCTTCACTTGTTCATCCAAGTTAACTCCAGTTTTTTGTTCTTGCGGGCCTTTTTTCTCATTGTTGTGAGAGTGTTTTATTGAAGGCTTTGAATTTTCAAGTCGTACTGAAGCAAAAGTAGGATCCTCCTAGATACTAGGAACCATAGGTTCTACCTCCTATCCCCCATCTCTCTCCAAAGTAGTATCATTAAGGCTTAACCCATTTCCCTGTGAGCTTTCTTCCTTTGATATGTATCTTCCATTAGTTGATTCTGTAACTTGTTGATCTAAAGCAGCAGGTATTTCCCAGGTGGTTTCCCCAGTTTTAACATTTCAATATTAATATTGACCACTTTGCTCATTCTTAAAAGAATTCCATTCATTATTGTATCTTCAATTCTTTGTGCTTGTGTAGAACCAAGGTCTAGAACCATTGAATTATTGGAGTCCTTTATAACAGTTGCAAAACCTTCCAAGACATTTATTATGATTTCCTCTTTTGTATCTGCTTTATTCAAGATGGAGTTTGTAACATATGCACCCTCATGTTCAGAATTAAAACTTTCTCCAATAACATCATTTTTAAGGTCTGAACTATTTTCAATAAGTCCATTGTTTTGCAAATATGTGAGGAAATCTGCCACCTAATAAAACAGAAAAGGACACAAAAAGATAGGACCAACATTTATTAGTAAATATGTCAAAAGAAAAACAAATATAACTTAATGTTGATATTTTTTATTCATTCCAGTGAAAATTAAACAAGGCATGAGGGTTATACATGACAACCCTTGATAGACATACATGTTCAATTGCACAACTTGAAGACTTCAACTCAAAGATGCATGCTTCCTTAGTTTTTGTGCTTTCCTCTTCTCACAATTCATCATCACTATACTAGATAAGAAGTGATAAGGGGTTTCCTAATGTTTACTTGGAAATGGCAAAAAAAGAACATCAAGCACATATGATGGACAACTAGAAATGGCATCAATTAACATAAAAATGGAATTTCCATCACTATTGTTATGACCACAAAAATAAAAGGCTATCTAATCTAAAATCCATTGGAAGAGCCCATTATCCTTAACCCAAACATAGAAATACAACCCTTAAGAGCTTAAGATGATTTTATGTGCATCGCGCACACCAAAAATCAAGCACCTGACACAATCAAGAAATTGTTAGGAGATACAAACCAAATAAAGCTAGAAACGGATGAACCAAAGTGGAAATTTCTACTTTCTATCGCTTCAATGTTGCCCATATGGACTCAACAGGTTGGGAGCCATTCAATTTTCATTGTTTCATGTGAAATTGATCTAACCTATTGAATGCTCCCAACATCATATCCAACCTACAAGGGCTCTGCCAAATAATATTTATTGAACCAATATTTTTTAGTTTTCCCATGGAACAAATGCCCCATAGGCAATTCTTCCTTACATAGGCCTTAGTTAAGAAGCCAAAGGAACCCACCTGATGATGATGGTGAAGAGGAGGATTCAGTGCCATGATTCTGGTTAACAATGCCTCCAGACTCATCATGCAAAGAGGTGCTCGCCACAGTTCCTAAAAAACAAAATATAATTAGATGAATAACATTTTTTCACTCGAATCAAATGAAAGCAGTAAGAAAAAATATAATCACTAATCAAGTTCCATGAAGCATGCAATAAAAATAGTTTGTACATGTTAATATTTTCCATGCAAAAGTCATTGGCATAAATTAAACAATCAAATTTGATGCATTAGAACTTCATATGCAATATGCTCTACAACAGAATATGCCTTGACAAATCCCAAATTTAGCAACTATCAAAAGCATATGCTTTATAGGTAAATACCTAAAGCACATGCTTGTAATCTACACTCAAGTAACATGCATGAGTAGGATGATTTTTGCTACAGATAGAAGATATGCATCCACTTTCTCCTATGGAGATACCTTGAGTAGAAAGAATGGATTTGCATATTTGAAACTCCACTAAATTTGTTACATAAAAGGGTACAAAGACAAATTGTTGATGTTGTGCAGCTTATAGCTTATGTTTATATCAACCTTTGTTTAACTGATACAAATGTCACCACTTTAGAAAAATCCATCCTTTCTTCTATCATTTATTTTGTTATCAATAGAATGCCAATTTAAATTTCCATCAATTAGTTATTAAGTAACTATTGGCTTGAAGTCACTGTTAATGTGAACAAACTGTTGACCTCAATTAGATGAAAATGATTATTTCTACACCAGAAGTAGAACTATTGGATTGAAATTACCTATGTTACTCCAAAAAAATAGTGATTAAATTGTTGCAAAACATGTGTAGAAATTAATTTTAAAGGATATAAAGAATAAAGCTAAAGATGGTAAGGACGAGTCTTGCACATCCCCAGTGGATAAAAACTATTCCATATTTTTAGTTAGGTGCTAAAAGGAAATTGCAATAGCTCAGTTTTGTATTGTCATGGGATTAAGCATCAAGGAAATGGATGAAAATTTTTCTAACTAATCCTTCTTAGCGCTTTTACTTGAAATATGAGTCTTCCATTTTTTCTATAGTGATTGCACATGACAGAGTTTTCAGTCAACTATGTTAGTGAAGGTTTTTCCTGAGTTTTATTCCACTTTACAGCAAAACATCAAGGCAAAATGTATTGACACAAGAGAAAAAAATGTTTTGCCAATAAAATAAGGTATATTTCAAAACATTATATAGAAAATTGTGGATAATTATGATTTTATACCTACAAAAACATAAATATCAAGTACTTCAGTAAAAGAACTACCCAACAGATAAAATCCATAAAGTTGCTTCCCAACATAGAACTATTTACTAATTGACAAATCCACATCTTAACCCTAGATCTATTAAGCACCAAGAGGGATCAAAAATAAATTGCGATGAAAGATTCTCAGTGCTTAAAAGATTCACTGTTGATTTATGACGATTAATTTTATTATTATAGTTGTCTACAATAGGATAATAATCCACTTTTTGATTTTCTTTTTAACATTACAGATCTCAAAATTTTATGAATTTTGATTTATAAGCCTTAATCACGTGGAACATCTCACTCATATAGGGCTGCAGAGCGCTCCTCACTTCCCTCAGTGCAATTAATATTGCAATTTCAAATGATTACTCTCCATACTAAGGATCAATGATAATACAAAAAGTGTTGCCAAAAAAAAAGACATCATTGATGGTAAGGATGGTTACTAAATTAGCTCAATAATTGGGTTGTAGCTAAAATGTGCATCAGACAAATGGAATGGATATTAATAGCTAGAACTGATTCTGTCACTTTATAGTCTTTTAGCCTGTAACCTATGCTAGAAATAGACCAAAACAATATCATAATTGAAAGCATGTAACCTCTAGTTTTGTAGAAATTTCAAACCTATATTTTGTAATTTCACATAAAGAAAATATGTTCACAATCACTGTATAGCTTAAAATACAAACATATAATGAAATATGATTAAGGTAGTTAAAAATTCATATGGTCCATTGGCCTAATGTGTTCATAAAATAGTGTCCATAATTTTCCATAGCTACAGCCACCATACATAATGATACTTAGAATTTCTGACATTTCATGTAATAATAACCTTAATTGTTGATAGAAAGATTTTGAATTTCTAACCACAAGGCTTCTTGACAAATAATTCCCCTCACCATAATCACACAATGCAATGAGGCATCTTTATTAGTTTTTTCTTAGCCACTGGACATGTGCACTCATATGGAGGAAAACAATAAGTACTTGTCACAATTTTGAATCAATTATCATTGTTGCAGGTGAGAACACCCTAGGGTCTTGGGTTGAGAACCCCAACAGAGCGGAGGGAAAACCACAACAAGAAATGCTTAGGAAATCAACCTAAATGCTTATTCTACTGAATTTTGTTAGTGTGTTCTTACCCGGAAGTCCTACGTTTGAGTAGATCCCGTAGGGTGCAAACCCAACTTCTCTTGATGTCTTCAAAACCTGAAAATTATTCAAATGAAACATATACAATAGTAGAAACATAAATCATGTTCATGATATTAACTTTAAATCATATAAATGAATGAACAATTACGCATAAATGTAAGATTCATAAATGAATTACAATATAAATAGATGCATAAACACATTTAATATTAGAAAGAGAACATAATTTATTTACTGAAGTTAGCTACAAGTGGAGAAATACGACCTAAGTCCTTCTCCATCTCTGAGCAGAACCATCCTCTGAATTCGTCCTTTCCCAGCCTCAGCAATCTTCCTCCATAACCAATACAAGGATATCTCAAGAAAGATGAAGGATATCTCCAACAAGGAAACAAGGGTTTCCTTAAGATTTGGGGAGTGTTGGAGGCACATGGATTTCATCGGACTCGATCAGGGAGAATCTCACTATAGTATCAATATCTCATCACTTCTTCCTTAAGGCCTCCCCATGGAGGTTTATTTATACTTCTCCAAATTCGTTTTTTCAGTTGGGAAATAGTTGGGCCACGGGAAATAGGAGGTGAGTAACAGGTAAAACTCATGAACTCCACTCGAAATTAAGGAAATTTAATTTTTTTAAGTGTTTTGACATATGTACTGTTAGAGTCGGTCTAGTAGCCCTCCACCAGAGATCAAAACTCTTTGCATTTCATGTTTAGGTGTCCCATCAGTGTGATCATGTTGCATTCCGTTAGGCATGCCATAACTCTGCTGGAGGAGTTTGTGTCTTTTATTCCCCTCTTGTTTGGCATTGCTGGTTCAGGTTTGTTTGAGTGAATAAAATCTTCAAAGGGTCATTTATCTTGTTTTAAATTTCGAGGTCTTAGGTCTAGGGTTGAGTCAATTTTTGTCTTGAGAGGTCATAAAGGACCAACAGGCCAGAGGGATGTCCTTCACAAAGCATCATTTCAACAATTCTCACTATTGTAAAGCTAAATTTTCACCTTGTTTTCAAAACTCTGTTTTTGAAAAACAAAGGTCATTATCTCAGTTTTTGTAAAAATTCTCAAAATTTCAAACTCTCCAAATGTCGAAGTGCAGCCTTGGTCTCCTTTGCCAAAGCACCTTAGAAGCTATCCCTGCAAAAATTTTCAGAAGAAATCATCATTTCAACCAATTTTTCAAAGAAAAGAAACCAAAAGTCAAAGCCAATTAATTCAAAAAGTGTCAACATTCAAAACATTATAAAGTGGGTTTTGGGCAAATGAAAATCTAATGGAAGCCTATAAAAGCACATCATTCTTCATTAGCAACTCATTTGCCTCTCACAAGCTAAGTGAAACCTTGCAAAGGTGATTTTAGGAGTTCTTGAGCAAAGTGGGCAGTTTCAGAGGCGCGCTACGCGTCAGGGAGCTTTTCTAAGTGTTATTCTGCATGTGTGCTACGCGTCAGAGGGGCGCTACGCATTGGGCAAGGCGCGCTACGCGTTGGGTTTTCTGCTCAACAAATTGCCAGCAAGCCATCAAATCAATTTTTCTCTCAAGCACATTGCAGGTAGGCCTCTCCTCCATGGCTAGATTTGGTTTTGCAAGATGAAAGAGAAAATTAATATGTTCAAATGCTATGAAAATGATAAATCAAAACCCTACATTGTTGTGGAAAATTTAAAGTCTCAATGGTACTAGGGTTTCAAATTTCTCTTGTTGTCCAAGGTTGCCCATTTTTGATCCCTTTTCCCCCCACCTTCACTAACATTCTCCTTAAAATTTTCCCATGCAATTTTATAATCTTCCTATTAAAATATACTAAAATCCTTAAACCCTATTAAAATTCCCAAACCCTACTTCACCTTAAAATACCACTTATTGTCCCTAATTCCCTCATGTTCCCCTTTCCCTAGCAATTCCCATGTCTTTTTGTCCCCTTGGTGACAGCATTTGAAAAAGTCAAACAGCAGTTCATTGGGTGCAAATTCAGCATTACATTTCAGTCACTTTGCCTCCAAAACCATGTCAGAAACCGAATCAGATTATGAACAGAGTGATGACCTTGATTCAACACCGGAGATAGAGGTGCCAAGGAGGCATCACAAGGGTGGTAAAGGTGGTCGGCATGTCAGGGAGGAGCCCACCTCTTTGGCTCATTTGCAAGCTTGTCCACTTGC
The DNA here is from genome assembly GCA_000404065.3 of Pinus taeda. NCBI lineage: Eukaryota > Viridiplantae > Streptophyta > Pinopsida > Pinales > Pinaceae > Pinus > Pinus taeda. The sequence goes on from APFE031213622.1 coordinate 33,237, forward strand.
AGTGACCTATTTTCAGTACCTATCATGTTTTGAGTATTGTGAGAGGATTTCACAAATTCAACATCACAGAGAATTAGTACGCTTGTTTGTCCTACATTTGCACAATGGTCATGTGAACCTTGCAGGAGTGGACTTCACACTATCACCCGAGATTGTTGCTCAAGCAACCGGGATACCAAATGTTGGAGAGGAGTGGAACAAGCGCCAGTAGTTAGACAGATTTCATTATGAGCCATATATCAAACCTGGATGTATGAGACACCTAACTGTTGTTTTTCCCTTTAGATTCCTAAGGGATGAGTATGCACCCTTGATGAGGCTCATTATTCGCTATTTCACTTGTGAGGGCAGATTTTCACGTCTATATTCGTACCATATCCGTTTGTTGATGCATTTCACACGGGTACGAATGATGAACATTCCATTTTTCATGTGCCAAAATATAGAGAGGATGGTGCCCTTGGTACAAAGGAAGAGCCCAGCACAGCAACACAAAAGCATTTATCATTATGCACTGATCAAGATCATAGTGATGCATCAGTTGGCACAGCAGGGTATTCCATGGGAGAATTTCATTTCTCGCGACTTCTTCATGGTGCCACACCCACCTCCTGAGATTGTCCATGATGAGGGACGGCCTTCACAGCAGTTTGACATTCATGAGACCGAGCATGTTGATGCTCCAGCATATGTGACATATCAGAAAGGCCCCAAAGCCTTATTTGCAGCTGCACGACGAGTAATATCTCCATCCGGGGTGGAAGGGGTCTCGTTGACTTCATCGGCACAGTGAGTATTATCTCCACATCATGTGGAAGGGGTCTCGCCATCTTCTTCAGCACAGGTACAGGTCCAGGACAGGGGCAAGAGGCCCATGATTGATGAGGGTCCTTCAGAGGTCAGGACATGGATATCATTGATGTTGATGCTAGCTCTCCTACCTCAGAGCTCAAGGAGATCATCCGAGAGCAAAGGGCCGAGAATGAGTCGCTGCACAAGAAATTGCAGATGGAAAAATGGGTGATCAACTACTTAGAGCAGCGCAACAAACAGTTGGAAGATGAGCATGAACTTTATGAGCAGCGGAAGATTTGTGAAGACCGGGAATTGGCCCGTAGGAGACCCGGTGATTTGACACCTATCGATCGGGAACCAATGCTAATCCGGGTGAACGCTCACTTGGAAAAGTTGTTGGCAAAAGCCAATAGAGACAAAGATTTGCTTCGACACATGAAAAATCATTATTGGGCCCGCATGCATGTGTGCAAAGAAAAAATGAAGATACTTAAAGGACGATTGGCCAAGGCACTAAAACGGAGAAAAAGGCCCGATCCACTTCAGATTTTGGCTGAAGCCACCTTGAGAGAGCATGGTGCTCAATGATACACCTCCAGCTCAAAATTTAGAAAGTTTGGAGCAATTTTGGTCAATTTTGAATTTTTTGTGCCAAAAACAGGTTTTTGCCCTCAACGCATAGCGCGCCGCGCGCTACCCTTAAGTTGGGGAGGTCCATTTCACGAAAACTCAGCATTTTCAGATTTTTCATGGAAAAATACACTTGCTCAGACACTACCAAGAATTTTCATGGAGATTTGAGCCCCCAAAAGGTCAAAAAACAAGCAAAAAATGACCTTCTGTCACTTTTTGGAGACACAGAAAGCAGTCTTGGGAGATTGCAATTTTGGAGGGGCAAATGGCCACCAAATTGAGAAATTCGACTTGGGCTGGAGAGTAGACATCTAGACCTTTCCAACAAGCCCACTTGTTCCTCATTGGGATGTTGGGAAGTGCCTAAAACGTGGCTTGAAAGGCGCGTTACGCGTTGAGAAATGGTGCGCTACGCGTTGGGAAAATTTGCCAGTTTTGCACCTTCAACTCAGGAAAATGCAGCATTGACTAGTTTTGACTTTTTGGTGGGATTTTTCATCCTCTTTGATGTAATTGATGTAATTTCATGTTGAAATGACACTTTTTTACCTATTCTAGAAGATTCATTCATAAAATAGCAAAAAATTAATGAATGAATTGGTTTCCTAGCTTATAGAGGCAAGTTGTTTTCATTGCTTAGATTGTAGTGCTCAGTTTAAAATTGCTTGAAAAATCTCCTAGGATGATGAGTTCGACCCCTAGAGGCAAGGAAATGTCTTAGCTTTCCTATATTATGTACTTTCTTAGTCATTTTCATGGTTGGACTCTTGGGATAGTTTTGAGACTATATTGTACATATCTTATCAGCAATTTTGGCAAAGGAAAGACCAGGGTTTTGCAGCACTACTTGGGATCCATGTGGCTTTATGTCTTGATGGTGTTTTTCTTTTAGTACTTGTAAGTTATGTATGTGCATCATTATCTCTATTGAATCTTCTCTTATTAAGCAAATGAAGTGTTAAGGTAGAATCCATGAAATTGCTATGCTCTGCCTTTAAATTTGTTTAATATTCTATGTTTTCTTCAGTTTAAGGAGAATCCTTGAGACCTCTTGCTCTCCTTAGCCCCTCACCAGTCTGATCTATCCATCTCACCTGCTTTAAGGCATCAAAACAATTGCCTATCTTGCTCCAAGTGGACCTCTGCAAAAATTGTGCCTCATCCCCGCACCCAAAATTGCCTTTCCCTTAATTTCAACAAAATCATAAAAATCAATCCTAAACTCTTTGTACTTAATACCTAGCCTAAAATCAGTCATCAATTCGGTCATCTCGATCCTTTTCGATTACCTTTCGCCGAGTTTGACCCGGAGAGAGCCCTCTCTTGTCCTCGTAGGGCTAGCTACGAGGCTGAGCGTGGTTTGATGTGGCCTTGAGTCTTGCCTTATTTAGCCTAAGGTAGATTTGAGCGCTAACATGTACATCAGCTAGATATATGCTGACCCGCATGTACATGCTTTTATCACAGGGAAAAGTAGCATATAGGGAATAAAACATTGTTTTTTAAATTTTGGACCAAGTGTGGAAGGAAGGGTTTCCCTAGGCCATAATCAGAACATCAAATCTACCAAGAGTGTTAAATGGTGCTATAATAGATGCCCCCTAATATATGAGTTTAGAACGGGTAAATGATGGCTGAAATGTATTAAGTGTATAGAACAAATCATGCCAAGACTGAGGAGGAGTTCACCAGAATTCAGCCTACCAAGCTAGCAAAAGAGATTAGAAAGAAATTGTTTTCTGAGGCGGGCATAAACATGATCAGAAATAGGAAAGCATGTCTGCATATCAAGTACAAAATCAAATCCAATATTGTTTTGGAAAATTTAGTATCTATGTATAAATACTAATTCCCTAGATAAGTAGTTGTATCTAGAACAACAATTTAAAGTGTTTCCGACTTTTCCTATAAGCAATAGATAACATGAGAAGATAGAAGGCCTACCTATAGTTCCGCTTTCCTCTCATCTCCCTTGTATTTATTCCATCGCTCCTTCCCATACTTAATTCGCTTGAGAAGTACCCTGTAAACACAAGAGAAGACAAAAACCGATCAAAGCATATGATCTATTAAATATAAGTGAAAGAAAACAAATACAATTCAAACACATAAGCATTATGAAACAATACAAACATATGGGAAAAGGTTAAAACAATTTATTAGATAGAATACAAAATTACAACCATTGGTGTCTGATTAAAATCCATTCCTTTAGCTTGGATCCCATCCACATCACATCAAAAGCATGAAACACTTGTAGCATCACAATACTTGCTTCATAGCCAAATCTCATAGTAGCACTATCTCCTTACAATTCAACATAATCCAGCCCCTGATCACTTAGATGAGTAGTCAATTTATAGGAAGATGAAGGAGGTTTTGTCATTAATGGTGGCATTAAATGGCCTTCCATACTTACAATTAGTTCCGTGGAGGAAGGCATGAAAGGATAGGATGCACCTTAACTCATTCCTCATTCATTTCCGAGCTCATAGGAGTTGATATGTGTGGGAAACTTCTAGATGACTCTAAAAGATAAGAATATTCCCCAAACCCTATGTGAATTTCACTCATTCTCACCCAGCACAGGTGAAAGGAAGCCTAAGTGCTCTACATAGCACCCTGGTAGTGGACTTAACTGCTCTACAGCACACCTTCATAAGGGCTTACCTGTGCTGGTCCCTATAGAGGCTATTTCTGGATGTCTTCAAGTCATGAAACTATCTAGGAAGGAGGCATTTAAAGGGGTGACTTGTTTATGGCATGAAGCAACTGAAATTAGGGTTTGATGAGCCCTAAAACACTGATCTGGATGTTGGGATTTGATGTGCCCAAACGGATCTGTAACAAATATGCATACAAGTATAAAGGAACTGGAAATACATAATGGATCATCTTATCATATTCAATAAAGTACATGTCTGAATATCACATATAAAGAGATGATCAATGATGTTGAAGTATGAAGCTGATCACTAAATTCAAGAAACTGACCCAAATAGCACCAAGTGAACATGTTGGAATAAATGGTACTACACCGCAACTTAGGTGCCGACATATAAGATATCGTTGTAATGAACTACAATATATAAGGTGGATGGTGTCAACTAGCAGAAATAGGAGCAACTGAAAAGTGAACCAAGACATGCTAATGCAAACCCAAGGTCTTCATCGACTGCCGTGGTACATTTCTACATAATGGGAATAAATGATTTGAAGTCGACCATGTGAGAAATCGTTTGATTACTAAACATTGATGTATATTGTTAACAAATGCAAGGCTACTCAGTGATAATGATGATGAGAGTCAAGGTACCCAGTACAATCTAATAAGTATGAATAAATGAGTTGTAGTCGATCACATGGAAGAATCCATCAATCAAGAGACAATGATGTTTTCCCACTATTGATAGCAAAGAAATATACCACTAATGACTGCAAACCCTAAGGTACTACTAAACAGACTCTAGATCTCTTTACCAAAGCAATGAGTTGAAGTCGATGGGAAAATATCTGCTAGAAGGAAGGCATTAAGGCATCCTTCATCAATATAGTGCGAGTGTAACCTGTAGGCCAATAATGTGGAAGCAATCAAGTGAACAAAGATGTAGTAACCCAACCGAAGCATGTTTCTAGTGTACACAAGATGTGGCTAGAGAATGATAGAAATCCTCTAAACCAACCAATAATGAAAGCTGAGAAAGAGGTGAGGAATCCACCAATAAGGTCAATTAGAAACCAGGGCACTGCACGAATCCCAATGTGTGATAATGAAAGATGATGTCAAACATAAGGGAAACCACTCAATCAAAGACCCATGATATTGATCAATGCTGAGCACAAGGTGACCTATCAATAATGAAAATAGGGCTAGGTTACAACTCTAGCTCTGCACTCAGAGCAATTTTTCAAAGTCGATAAGAGCAAGATCCGCCAGTAAGAAGTCAATGGAGAACTTATCAAACTAGCACAGGAAAAGGACCAATATAGTTGATGTGATAATGAACACGACGTTGACAACTAAGGATGGCCTACTGAAAACTAGGTCAAGAGATACCGCAGAGAGGTCGATTTAGGTTTACTTCCCTTGAACAAAAGCACGACTCAATTGTGGCTACATGGTAGCATATGATAACTTTGTATAAGTTCGTCATGTAGGAGGCATAAGAAAACTCTCCATATGATTGGAAGAGGTAACCAATTGGAGGAGTATTGACTTAATAACAAGGTTAAGGATCTCCTAAGTCGAACTAAAGCTCATCCCAATGGAGGAAAATACTTACTTTTGAGTGCTTTTTTCAAGGGCAATACAGCTAACTCTATCTGCCATCAAATATGGAAATAATGTTTGTTCCCGCTCTTGTTGAAATATATAATTTTTTTGTCTTTTTATTTTATATGAAGCTTGAAAAGGAATAAATTAATGCTTTATTACAGTGGAAAGAATGAGTGTCAAAAAAAAATAGATTCTCTAGTTCTCGGGAGGGGAACTTTCCTATGCTCAATGCAAGGTGGCAAAACTGGTCAAGGACACTCATAGGAATGTTCTTTCTGTTGACTTGTTGGGGCCTAACCCAGGTTCATAAGTGATTTAGCCAAACAAATCCTGAAACTACCAGCCCTTTCGGCAATAGTTTGTGGTGCATGGACTGAGGTCTCACCCTAGGTAGTATGGGAGGGTGTTGGAACCAAGTTTCCACTCCCTAGGGATGTCTTGATGAAGTCTAGGAAGTTCGTGGACTGAACCTGCATGCTTGTGCTGCTCCGCATAGCCGTCTGTCCTTCACAACTTGTGTGACTACTTCCATGCAACTCTGTAAAGAGAGCGAAGAGGTGCTCCCCATATCCTTTATCCTTATTGTGCTATTATTATAGATATTAACTTAATTGTGTCAACCCAATATTCTCATTAATCATTCAACATTCATAACAAGTGCACGCAATCATAAAACTATAAAGAGATGCATAAATATAACAGAATCATAAACACACAGTATTTCATAATCAACTTATCTTTTATTAATCCTCTGTTCAAGTACAATCCCAACTCCACCCTACGCACTCAGCTGCGAAATCTATCAGGCTTTTGTGCACACAGCTGCAGAGCCTCTTCCTACTACTACAAACCAAGACTCGGACTTACAGACTCAGAGCTAATTCCTTCTCCAAAACTATGACTAACTTTACACTTAGAGCCTCACTCGATTTATACAATCCCATGGTCCGTGGATCATGGGTAGGCCGACATACCATACATTAAATTACATTATTTTAGAACGGTCAACCCTAGACTCTTGCACTCTGCACCCACATTTCGCGGGTTCTTTACATTGTACTTGACCAAAATTCAGGCTTCAAGCCCCAAAAACATACTATGGAGGGATCTATTGCCCAATAAGCCCCCAACACAATCATCGTGACTCATCCCAAGTCACTATGCTGGCGCGGCGATCTTCGGGTGAAGTCCCTCCCACTGTGCTTGTGTTGCGCGAAGATCCATACTGCACTTCTCTGCCATCCACTGGATCTGTTTTGCTTGCTCGTTCAAATGCTCATTGTCAGGGTAAAATCCTTATCTCAGGTCATGCATGGCCTTCATTTGCACGAGTTTTCCTTTGATGTCATTCGTGATGAGGAAGGCCTCATCAATCCAAGGATGGATGCATGCTTTAAGTACTACCTCTTTTTCACACGTTGTTTCCACTTGCTCCTTTAATTCCTTTGCCTGCTGTAACCTCTCAAGCCATTGAGTTAGAACCATTGTCTACGGTGTCCCGCACATGCTATCATATTGCATTTGGAGCTCCCATGCCTCTGTTTCCCACTGCTATATGGTGGGATCCTCCTAGCAAGTCCTGGTCAAGGGGAGGAAACTGACTATCATCTAGCAATTCCCTTACAACCAACACAATGGATAAGAGCAACCACGCATAGTGGAAGGCCTTACCCTACTCTTGAGCCTCCTTGTAGTTTGTCAGGAACTCCTCGCAGAGGAACTGCACCAAGTTGAACTGTACCCCATTGACGCATTGTTCGGCCAGTGTGATGACCGTTGTTGGTACCTCATTTCTGCAGAATTTTCTCATCACTTTCTTGCCAACAACTGAGCGGCTACATGCACCCCTTTGTCTTGAATGCTAGTAATCACATAGCCCCTCTACTTCTTCTCTAACCTGTGTTTCTTCTTCATCGCTTCTGCGAGCGCCAAGTCTCTGCTTTTGCCAACTATTTCTGTAGGGTCCCTTCCCGTATAGGGAAGGTTTGAAATCCTATGAATCAGCTCTACCGTAAGGGGAATCTGCTCCTCTAGCCATAAGTACCCCTCATATAATAGGAAAAGAAGTTGCCTGATGATGAAGATCGTGATTGGTGCCCAATGAAAATGTGGAATCCATAGTAGGTGAAGTAGCCCAACCTCCTCCACCCTAGCCATTTCCGTGGCTACAACATTGTAAGTACCCCCTCCTTGCCTTGGTTCATAAGCTGGCTAGTCTCCAAATGTGGGAACTTTTCGCTGTCTGCAAGGTCCTAACCTTAAAATTTCATCATGGGTATGTGGCCCAGGACTGAACCCTTAGAATTCCATCTAGGAGGAGTGGGGTTTCGAGTGTGCTCTTAATGATATCCACATCCCTGGGTACTTTTGCTTTTCCCTTCCGTGGGGGGACATATTTGGGTAGTTTTGTTGCAACACACACTAGCTAAATGTCTTCCTCCACTTCTTCATCTAGTCCAATATCTTCTAAAAAGGCTTGAAGATCCTCCTCCTCATCATTTGTCTCAATACTAACCATCTTGCCCTTATCTTCCATAGTCAGTTTACCAAACCGTGGATTTCGGGGAGACATAAGGACCAGTCCTGCTGCCTGTGGATCTTTTTTGGGCCTTGGCGTCCAGGGTGATTTAGGGATTTCTGATGCATCCCCTACCAGTGGCATAGAGCTCTATGTGTCTCCCTTGGTTGTTGACATCATTCTGATCAAGGAATCCTGTGTCTCCTTCGGCAATGTTTCAAACCATGGACTTGCTCTCACAACCTCCAAATTCATTAGGTTCATACCTAATTGATAGCGCAACAACTAAATTTTCAAAATGCCAAGGGTTGTTCGATGGAGAGCCACCTATGATTTATATGTCCTTTTGAATTCAAATTCGACTGTTCCCCCCATATTCGGCTCATTAATGCGAGATTGGCGGTAGATAGTCCCAAATCTAGTTCTGACTTTGTGTCTTAATTTCCCATCGTCCGCTCCTCATTTCCTTAAATTGGACATCATGTCATGAACATTGACACCAACGGACACTTCCCAGCCTACCTATGCAGCAGCGCATCCCCTTGTGCGCATGCACGCCTGGTGCGTCATACTAATCATTGCCACAACTTTCGTGTTACAGAGCTCCCATACAGACTCTTTTATAGTCTCGCGCTCTCTTTCAACTACTTGGAGCACTGAGACTATGCTTCCTATGGATAGTCAGGTGGTCGAACCATTGGTGTGAGGCTTCAAGTCACCTTCCAACTCGATCCACTAGCCTTTCTTAGTTACCCTCGCGCCAGTCAGTGCCTTGAATTCTTCCTTATGCGGCGCACTTCCCTAGTTACTTTTTCTGATAAGGTGCTGTCACAGCCATGGTAATATTGCCAAAAATTCTTGGCGACAATCTTCTAGTATGGTGGTAGGGTTTCCCATATCTTGTCCTATCCTTCTATCAACACAACATGCTTGCACGATTTCAGTTTCCAGTTTTCTGATTTACGTGTCCATTGTCATGCTTTTCTTTCTCAGTCGTAGCCAATCGTCATCAAGTTCGTGAAGTTTTAGGTTCCCTCTTCAAATGGATTCTTTAATCTGCCTATATTCATGCTCGCATGACAGCATAATCCCTTCGTTCTGGTCCTCACGTGTTGTCCTAACTGTGGGAGATGTTTTAGGGGGATTCTTCTCTGCTCTTATGGTTTCATCTCTTCTCGTGAGTGTTGGGATCACTTCTGCATTTTGGTTTTCACCTATGGCTCTATAGTCGTATCGAACCACTAGTACACGTAGGTCCCAGTTAGTTCATCTCACCTGGTAAACTATGTTCACGATTCCACATATCTTTTTGAATGCTCTAATGTGGAATATTTGTGGTGCACGTCGCTTTTCCTACTATTGTGTCTGGTTCTGATTTTCGATCCTTAGTCTGGGATGTGCTTGCATAGCACACGTCTGCACCCATCGACACAGGTGGGTATGCAAGCTGCCTTGTCCTAGCTCCCCTGCTCTTGTTTGACACTAGGGACTTCCAAACCGTAGGTGCAACCATCTTCTACATTCATGTCATTTTCCAATGGTCTTTTGATGTGTACTCCACCATCATGTAGGTGTTGCACGCAGTGCCCATTCCAACACACCATACTGATGTTGTTCTAGTACTGCACTTTGAAATTTGTATAGGAATTCATCCACTGTCATTGCTCCATCATATGTTGGCAGTTCCCTTGCCTCTATCGTCATGTAATGTAGTGATCTAATCGTCATGTTGCAATTCAACATTGTCACTTCGTGCAACAGGTTTTTCCATTGTTCTACTTCTTCGTCTGAATCTGAAGTATAGGAACTATTGCACTCCCATGAGATTCTCCCATCTGCAATTGGGTTTACCCACTCCTAGTCTTGTGCCGTTATCGGGTAAATAAAATTGAGCTCATCGTCGCTTTAACCGTCGTGCACTAGTTCAGTGTAACGTGCTCCCTCGGATGGGTCTAGTGGAACTACTATGCATAGGGATTTTTTCTCGAATATCATCTTCCACTTCTTTAGGTTGATGACTCCATTCATATCGGCAACCTAGTCTATTCCTATCAATGCGGGATAAGGATTGCTATCATCACCAATCTCTATTACTCCAAAGTCCATCTGCATGCTCGCGCCTTCCATATCAACTGTTACCCCTTGCAACCTCCCCATGATTTCATAATCACCCTATGAGTGACCTCAGTTGAAGATTTATTAAACAAAAGGTATTACAGACTCATGTGCTGGTGTGTGTTATGTGTTATTGAAACAATGGATCGATCAGATTGCCAATACACAGACATTTAAATCGAAAGACGGTAGAGAAATATAGTAAGAAACACAAAGACACAAACAGTTTTTAATAAGGAGTTCACCCTATTCTCCAGGGCTACGTCTTCGGTCTAGCTTCAGTGGTGGCCTTGTTTTATTGTGTCTTTTAGTAGAGAAATTACAATACAACAGCTCAAAGTGAGTTCTCCTGGAGCATATTTTGCTAGGTAGGGTGGTTCTTGGATTCCCCAAGCCACTCCGAGTTCATAGCCTCTTTTTCTTCCTACCAGCTCTATGACCCTTGGTCTATAGTGGAAAGAGCCAAATGTGATGCTCAATCAAGACAAATTCCTCTCTGGAAAGGCTTGAATCTTCAAGTTCTCTGGTGCTCGATGCTGCATGTGGTCAGCTCGGCCCTCTGTCTCCTCTGCTTGCTTTACTGTTCTCTGTGTTCAGTCCTCCTCTCAGGGTTCACTATTCACTGTCTCTCCCTTCTCCTCTTTTTTTCAACTGTCTCTGTTCATGACTTTAACCATTCAATCCCTATGCCTGTTCGGTTCCTCTCCTCCCTGCGTCGATTCTCCTTCTGCAACTGCGTTTGGAGTTCCCTGTTTGGCATTAGCATGAATGCTCAGGAAGTGCCACGTGTCCCTATCAAAACAACGCCAGCCTGCTCGTCGATTCATTTCTTCGGTTATATCATGGATATGTTCTTTCTCCACTGTGGAAGTCAAATGAATTCCAAATCCCTTTAAATCGTGGCTTAATTCCCTGTCAAATTTGCTTCTTTCTATCAGGCACAATCTCAACCATCCGATCTAGGATCCTCCAGATCCAACGTCATATGCACGTCGAGTGCGGTTGACTTGCTCGAGTGATAGCACATGATCACGGAAGTTTTTCTATCACCTCCGCTACCACGTGTCAATCGCTGTGTGGGATCACTCTGCTCTCCTCCAAAACCTCTTACTGTTCAAGGGCACCCAAACCATTGGTTTTCCAGAGTGCGGGTCCCGCCTTTGTCCTTTAGTGCTCTTGTTTCTTCGCCTGTGGTTCTCCAGCTCCCAATGTGACCGAGTGCTTAAGGCTTCCCCATTTCGGCCCTGTTTTCCTAGCGATACGCGATTAGCGCTAAGCGCTAATCGCACATCAAAATCGCCTTCTTTTCCCGATCCAGGGCTCCCAAGGGTTATTTTTTACCTCCCGCGTAGTATCCATGGGCCTCAGTCAGCGCGCTTTGACCAAGGTCCTCGTCATTCTATTTTAGCAGCCATTGCCATTGGTTCAAGGCAATTTTTGATCGTTGTTTTGGAATTTTCAAGGATTTGTTCAACTCGATACAGTCAAGGTTATTGACAGTCTTTTGTGGATCTAATTCAGATCACGGCCTCCCTACTGAAAAAGATTTTGGACCACCAAAATTTGGTTTTCTTCAAGCATCGACTAAGTGAGGAAATTGTTGTCTCACTTTTCCAATATCAATCCACTTCGCACTGCTCGGCTTCGAACCTTTAGTCCCAATTCTGAGGTATTCCACTTGTCCACTGCGCATTGTCCTCACTTTCTTGTCCAGCAATGTGTCTTCCTGCAACTCATTAAAATATTCAGGTAGTAGGTTGTCAACAAAAGGTAATTGACTCTGCTCTTCAGGGTCCTCAACCATTGAAGGTTCAAACAACCTTAAGCAATCTACATTCACAACTGAGTAGATGTGCATGTAAGCTGGTAGATCAAGGCAAAAAGCATTCTGACCAACCTTCTCAAGTATCCTAAAGGGTGCATAACTAATAGGTTTTAGCTTTTCACCTTCACCTTGCATCCTATCCTTGCTGATATATAACCAGACTTGGCCTCCAACTTGAAAACTATGCTCCACCCAATGCTTATCATGCCTAGCCGTATACTTGGCCTGGCTCTTTTCCAGTTGTTCCTGTACTGCCTGGTGGATCTCCTGGATTTGTTCAATGAACCTAGTTGCCTTGTCCACATCACTATGTCTATCAACCATGGTATATTTACCAAAGACAAAATCCAAAGGAGACCTTGGTATGAAACCGAAACAGGTCTCAAAAGGAGATCTCTATGTAGAAGAGTGTTTGGCTCTATTGTAAGCATGCTACACATAGCACAAGTGCTCATCCCAAAGCTTAGGATGTTTGCTGCAATATCCTCTTAGTAGCTGGATTACCATCCTGTTAACTACTTCTGTCTGGCCATCTGTTTGTGGATGAAAAGTTGTGATTTTCTTTAATTTGGTGTCCATTAGTTCCCACAGACTAGACCAAAACTTCCCCACAAATCAGGTGTCTCGATCAGATACAATAGAAGTGGGTAATCCAAAATGAACCCATACATGTTCAAAGAATAATTTTTCAGTTTGTTCAGCTGTAATCTGTTTACTACAAGGTATCAAAATAAACATTTTGTTGAACCTATCCACAACAACATATAGATAATCATGACCTTTCCTAGATTTACGCAGTCCTCCAATGAAATCCATGGAAATGCTTTCCCAAGGGTGAAAAGGAACTGGCAAGGGAGTGTACAAGCCTAGTTTCCCATTACTAGGTTTGCTTTTAGCACACATAGCACATCCCTTCACATATCTAGAAACTGTATCACTCATTTTCGGCCAATAGCAGAACCTTTGCAGCTGTGCAACTGTTTTACTTACTCCAAAGTGACCTGATATTAGAGAAGTGTGTGCTTCCCTAATTATATTTGCTCTCTCAGTTTGTGGAATACAGAGTTTACCACAATGATATAAGAGTCGTTCCTTCACATGATAGTCCAATTCTTCTACTCTTTTTCCTTGACTCAAAGTTGCATATACATCTTTAAAGTCCATATCCTGAGCATACTGTTCTATGTAGCTTTCATGTAGCATAAAATTATGCTTAACTATGGTAGAGGCATTTATAATGGGTCTAGATAACATGTCTGCAACCTTGTTATGTATGCCCTTTTTATATATGATGACTAATGAAACTGTTGTAGAAACCCCATCATCTGTAATGTCTTGATTGCTGCAATTTAGTTTGGGAGTGTAGGTATTGAAGTGGCTGAGGATTAGTATGTATTACTGTTTCTTTGCCCATTAAATAATGTTTCCACTTCTTCACACTCTGAACTAATGCATACAATTCTTTATCATAGGTAGCATAGTTAACTACTGCAGGATTAAAAGTCTCAGAATGGTAACATATCGATTTACCATGTTGTGTCAACACCGCTCCCATGGCATAGTCACTGGCATCAGTTTGGATCTCAAATGGTCTTTGTAGATCTGGCAGTGCTAGTACAGGTGTTGTACTAATATTTTCTTTCAAGGTGTTGAAGGCTTTCTGATGTTTGCCTCTCCACTGAAACACCTTGTTCAATCCTGTCAAAGCATGTAAGGGAGCTGTAATTGAGGAAAAATTTGAAATGAACTTCCTCCAATACTATGTTGCTCCTAAGAAGCTTCTTACTTCTATAGCATACTTTGGTTTAGGCCAGTTCATGATGACTGCCACTTTAGAGGGATCTATATTCAGTTAACCTCCCCCTACTATATGACCCAAATAATTTAGAGAGGTTTTGCCAAATTCACATTTGGAGAGTTTAACATAAAGTTTTTCTCTTTTCAAAACATCTAATGTCCGCTTAACATGCTTTAAATGTTCTTCCCACATTTTACTAAAAATCAGAATGTCATCCAAATAAAGAATAACAAAATCATCAAGAAAAGGTCTAAGTACATCATTCATTAATCTCATGAAGGTAGCAGGGGCATTGGTCAAGCCAAAAGGCATAACCAGCCATTCATAAATCCCTGCTTTGTTTTGAAAGCAGTCTTCCATGCATATTGCTCTAGAACTCTGACCTAATGGTATCCACTGTGCAAATCTAGCTTGGTGAAATAAACAGCTTCCTTCAATTGATCTAAAATATCATCTATGCGAGGAAGGGGATAACGATTTTTGATTGTTATCTTATTCAGTGCTCAATAGTCAATGCATACTCTCCACGAGCCATCTTTCTTTCTCACCAAAACGATTGGTGACCCACATGGTGATGTGCTAGGCCTGATGAACGCTTTCTCGAGCAACTTCTGCACCTGCTTCTTGATTTCAGCATTCTCTAAAGTAGACAACCTGTACATCCCAATGTTAGGCAAAGGAACATCTTGCTGCAAAATAATATCATGTACTATTCCCTTTTTGCGTGGCAGACCCTTAGGTTCTTGAAATAAGACATCATACTTTGAAACAATCTTTTCTATATCAACTTGTTGATCAGCATTACAGCCCTCAAATATTTTGGTCTTATCAGGTGTCTTTTCCTTTACGACCATCAGTAACAACTGTTTGCATGAATTTATCATTCTTTTCATCTATCTTGAGTTTATGAGAGTATAATTATTCTTGAGCTTATGAGCTCTTACAAAGTATTCGATTCCATCTTTGACAAGTAGATACTTGTTCTCAACTCTATAGAAAATAGCCTTTCTATCATACAAATAAGGACTTCCTAAAACAATTCCACATATATCCAAAGGAATTACATCTAACTCAACCTCATCTACAAATGCTAACACTGTCTTGTCACTTGTAGTTGTGCTTTATCATTCAACCAACCTAATGGGTATGGTTTCTTATGAGGTGTAGTTGCTAATCCAAATTTCTTTACAATTGCTTCAAAAATTAGATTTACTTGTGAGCCACTATCAAACAAAGTATCAATCTTTTGATTTTTGGAAACAACTCGAATATGAAAAGCTCATGTATTTTTCTCTCATGTTCTTCATCAATAACAGATTGAGTAGAATTATTAGTAGATGCTTCAGAATTCTTACCTTTTATACCTGTGGCTGCAATGATTGTTTCATCTCCCAAGTCTGACCCCAAATCTTTCTGAATAGCTGCAACAGTCTTCTTCTTCTTGCCCTCTGACTTCTTAGGTCTCAACTCTGGATGCAAAACCCAACAGTGCTCATCATCATGCCCCTCCTTTTTACAATGAGTGCATGAAGCTTTGCCTTTTTGTGCAGTGTTATCCTTCATTGCTTTCCACTTCTGCTTTCTTTTCTCCTTGCTCTAGCTTACAGTGGGTTGGGATGGTCCCCCAACTTCTGGATTTCCATTCTTTCCTCTAGCTTCTAGATGAGTAGCTTGTACAGATACCTCATCTATACTAGTGGGATTAAACATGAGGATGGTATGCCTCATGTAGCTGTGTAGACCACCAATGTACTTCAAAAGAGTTTCTGGTGAGTCTAACGAGATGCCCAACATCAATGCTCTCTTTCTGAACTCTTGAGTATACCCTTGCACACTTTGCCCTTTCAACTGCCAAAGAGTTTGCCAACTCATCATGGCTTGTTGCATGTAGGCCAATGGATAGAACTGCTTTTTGATGGCAGCAACAAATTCACTCCAAATAGAGATGGTCTTACCATGTCTCTTCATATTAGCTTGGGTTTTGCCTTCCCACCAAACCAAGGCAGTACCTCCTAGGCGCAGGCTTGCTAGCTGAATCTTACTCTTCTCTGTGTCTATGTTCTATACCCTACAATACACATCAATTTTTCTAATCCAATTGTCCAACTTTTCAGCATTTAGCTCTCCATCATATATAGGCAAATCAAATTTAACATCTAGCTTAATCAAAGATGCTTTCTTATTATGCACAGGGCTATTAGGAGGTGTAGGAAAGCTTTCTTCTTTCCCCTTTCCTTTGGAGTGGTCATGGGAATGAGATTCATCTTCTTCTTTATCTTGTTTAGAGCCTAATGAATCCTCATCCTTATGCTTTCTAAAGTCTCTATACATTTCTTCTACCATAGAATTTATAGCCAGGAAACTTTCTATGAATTGAGGGTCTGGCCCTATAGAACCTCGTTCTGACGTTGTCTTCTGAGAATAGACTCTCCCAATTTCAGGATTAGTTTCCACCAACTCTCCTTCTCCTAATTTGAGCTTTGATTTAGTAAGAATTCACAGCTAAACCAACACAAGCTTGTCTAACATTACAGCCTAGAGCTCTGATACCACTTTATCTGATAATCACCCTATGAGTGACCTCAATTGAAGATTTATTAAACAAAAGGTATTACAGACTCATGTGTTGGTGTGTGTTCTGTGTTATTGAAACAACGAATCGATGAAATTTCCAATGCACAAACATTTAAATGGAAAGACAATAGAGAAATACAGTAGGTAACACAAAGAAACAAACAATTTTTAATAAGGAGTTCGCCCTATTCTCCAGGGCTACGTCTCTGATCCAGCTTCAGTTGTGGCCTTGTTTTATTATGTCTTGTAGTAGAGAAATTACAATATAGGGACTCAAAGTGAGTTCTCCTGAAGCATATTTTTCTAGTTATGGTGGTTCTTGGATTCCCCAAGACACTCCGAGTTCACAGACTCTTTTTCTTCCTACCAACTCTGTGACCCTTGGTTTACAGTGGAAAGAGCCAAATGTGATGCTCAGTCCGAACAGATTCCTCTGTGGGAAGGCTTGAATCTTCAAGCTCTCTGGTGCTCAACACTCCCTGTGGTCAGCTCGGTCCTCTGTCTCCTCTGCTTGCTTTACTATTCTCTGTGTTCAGTCCTCCTCTCAAGGTTCACTATTCACTGTCTCGCCCTTCTCCTTTCTTTTTCTGACTATCTCTGTTCATGGCTTTAACCATTCAATCCCTATGCATGTTCGGTCCTATCCTGCCTACGTCTATTCTCCTTCTGCAATTGCGCTTGGATTTCCCTATTCGGCGTCAGCATGAATGCTCAGAAAGTGCCACGTGTCCCTACTGGAACAGTGCTAGCCTGCTCGTTGATTCATTTCTTCAGTTGTATCGTGGATACGTTATTTCTCCACCATGGCGGTAAAATGGATTCCAAATCCCTTTAAGTCGCGGCTTAATTCCCTGTCGATTCCGCTTCTTTCTATTGGGCTTAATCTCAGCCATCCGATCTGGGCTCCTCTAGATCCGACGTCATACGCACGTCGAGCACGGTTGACTTGCTCGACTGATAGCACGAGATCATGGTTGTTTTTCTCTCACCTCCACTTCCATGCGTCGATCGCTGACTGGGATCGCTCTACTCTCCTCCAAAACCTCTTACCGTTCAAGGGCACCCCGATCAAAACCCTTGGTTTTCTAGAGTGCAGATCCCACCTTTGTCCTTTAGCGCTTTTGTTTCTCCACCTGCGGTTCTCCGGCTCCCAATGTGACCGAATGCTTAAGGCTTCCCCATTTCAGCCCTATTTTCCCAGTGATGCATGAGTAGTGATAAGCTCTAATTACACATCAAAATCACCTCCTTTTCCCGATCCGAGGCTCCCAGGGGCTATTTTTGACCTCCCGCACAGTCTCCATGGGCCTCAGTCAGCGCGCTTTGACCGAAGTCCTCGTCGTTCTACATTGGCAGCCATTGCCACTAGTTCAAGGCATTTTTTGATCGTTGTTTTGAAATTTTCAAGGATTTGTTCAACTCGATAGAGACAAGGTTCTTGACAGTCTTTTGTGGATCCAATTCAGATCACCCCATGGGCAAAATATTTTGTTGGTTCGCCATTCGTAATTGAATAGGGGACCACTGTAACGTAGGCCTGCCCATGTGTTTCCATGTCCGTTTTGGTAACACATTCACGTCTGAACCCAAGTCTAGGATTACCTGATCCATTTCGTACTCACCAATCTACACCGTAAATCTCATTTCCCTCCCAGTGCATAATGTTTGCTTCCCCAATTTCTGGACTATGCACACTTTCCCTAATCCCGCGCACCTGGTGATCAACTCCTGTAGTCCCTTAACTACCATGTTTTCATGCAACAGTTTCATTGATGTCTCTAAAAAGGTAGTAAGCATAGAGGGATCCATCCCTGGCTATGGTTGATCGTTACTACCTGAAGTAGAGGCCTCTGCGAAGCTCTTTTTAGCTTCCATGTACGTCTCCTTTGCACATTCTAGGTCAAACTCAAGTTCCTTTCTAGGAGCCTTGCGAACCCATGTATCTTCCTCAGGATGCTTCCCCTTATCTTCCCCTATGGTCACACTGCTTCTGAGCACCATGTTCACATTTGGGTCTTCTTAATGTAGTTCAGACCTCATCATTTGGATATTTTGAGTCGGAGGAGGCTGGAGTACCCATTTCTCGTGCATTTGTGTGATCAATGTAGTACAATCTATCATTTCATGATCGAAGTGAGCACAGTATGAACATGATATTCTCGTCAGGTTAGTACAATCATGGGTGTAGTGCCATGGTCCTCCGCAATTGTAGGAAATTAACTGTCTGTGACCCCTTCCTAGCACCATTCCTCCTTTTCTTTGACCTCGCCCCTAAAATCCAACGCATGCCATCTCCGCAGCTGGGTTGAGGCCTCATGTTTCTGTATGTATTCTATAGGCTGGGGTTCGATCCATCATTAACTCATAGTTGCAACAAGTACGCTCACCATGGTCTACTGACCTGCAAAAATTACAAAACAATTGTTGGGGAGTCTGTGTATACTTCTGCAACAAATGACAATTATCCATCATGTTTTTTCCTCCTATCTGATAGATCACGCACCATAGTGCGGTTGTTGCACTCAGCCCTGCCTGTGCCTCTGGTCTCAACGGCATTGGTCCCCCTCCTGCCAAGTAGTTCGTGAATACTGGACAATGATCCTTGTCATGGCCCTAGCCTTTGCATTTTATGCACCACACTTCCTCGCACACCTCTAACTGTGATGCTCTATCCTGCTTCAAGCTCTGCATTTCTAGGCAAAGATTCTATAGTTGACCATGGATTTGTTGAACTCCCAACCCCGGATCTTGTATCAGTGTTTCATGCAACCTCATCGCCAGTTCCAATGCTTTCGCCTAGGTTGAAAGCTTCTATTGTGACAATGTTGTCCTCAGGTGTGATGTCAAAGATGCCACAAACCATGCATGGTGTTGTGCATCCGTTAGCATCATATTAGCCTCATGGATTGTACTCTAAATCACTAATCTAGATCATAGGGGGTCTTGCCTAGAAGCATCACGACCTTTTTGAATCCGATGATTGACTGTGTCTCTAATTTCATCTTGTTAAATTCTCTATTCAACGCATTTTGGATCTTTGCTATTCCTGCATTCGGCTGACCATTCGAGTGCTTGATATACCATGTCAACACGCGATCCTACATCGCACTTACCAATGTAGCCTTCTTAATGTTGTCGTCCATGACCCCTTGTGCTTCCCATACTACTCTTACTATGAACCAGAACTGGTTTGAATCCTCATTCCCTACTCCTCTGAATATGGGTAGCTTGATCATGCTCACCATGTTGAACTGTGGGGCTGGTGGAGGTGGAGTGGGTGGAGATGGAGGTGAACGAGGTGAAATGGGTGGTGGTGTGGGTCAAGGTGGTAACTGCGGATTGCACTGCCTTATCAAACTGACCGCACTTCTCGGAGAGACCTGAGCAAGCTCTTCCTCACTCTCTCGTGAAGGTGAAATTAAGGGATTGTTTCCTAATTCCCCGCTACCTTTGTAGATCTTTCCACTCCGCGTCATTCCAAACATTAATGTATTCACATAAATATGCTTTTCACATAACAACATCTTAATCTAGGTATTAAAATACTTAGTGTACTTACCTCATGGTCCCTTGAGAAAACATCATTCTGCTTCATTGTAGCTCACGGTCATGTCTATCGCAAACTCAATGATAAATCCCCCTATTATTTGATCGAGCCAATGGTCCACAACTCGCGCAATCTTATCTTCTGATGACTTTAGTTTGCGCAATAATTCCAGAGTCCACACAATCGGTTGGTCAAGATTACACCTTCCCTAGCTGTCAATTAACCTCATGATCCACTCATACAGTTTAGAAGGAAAGGATGTGAAGAAGATCTCATGGATTTCCGTATATACGTAGCAATCTAGCCACCCTTTTTCGGATACCTGTGGAGTTTTGTTTTCTTATGACACAAATGCATCAATCTACTTGTCCAACCACTCCTCAATCTCCTTCTTTGTTGGGTTCCAGTGGCATGACATCAGACACCCCTTAGGCAGATCTTGGTCCTAGCAATGGAACCATTTGTTGGCTTGTTGGGGCCTTACCCAGGTTCAGAAGTGATTTAGCCAAACAAATCCTGAAACTACCAACCCTTTCAGCAATAGTCCGTGGTGTGCGGACTGAGGTCTCACCTGAGGTAGTATGGGAGGGTGTTGGAACCAGGTTTCCACACCCTAGGGATGTATTGGTGAAGTCTAGGAAGTTCGCAGATCGAACATGTGTGCTTGCACTGCTCCGTGTGGCTATCTGTCCTTCGCAACTTGTGTGACTACTTCCACGCAGCTCTGTAAAGAGTGTAAACATTTGTTGTCTAGATCCTTTATCCTTACTATGTTATTATTATAGATCTTAACTTAATTGTGTGGACCCAATATTCTCATTAATCATTCAACATTCATAACAAGTGCGCACAATCATAAAACTGTAAAGAGATGCATAAATATAACAGAAGCATAAACACATAGTATTTCAAAATCAACTTATCTTTTATTAATTCTCTGTTCAAGTACAATCCCAACTCCACCCTGCGCACTCAGCTGCAGGGGTCTGCACACTCATCCAAATCCTCCTCCTACTACTACAACCCAAGACTTGAACTTACAGACTCAGAGCTAATTCCTTCTCCAAAACTAAGACTAACTTTACACTTAGAGCCTTGCTCTATTTATACAATCCAATGGTCTACAGACCATGGGTAGGCCAACATACCATACATTAAATTACATTATTTTAGGGTAGAAAACCCTAGAATCTTGCACTCCACGCTAGAATTTCGCAGGGTCTTTACATTGCACTTGACCAAAATTCGGGCTTCAAGCCCCAAAACCATATATGGGGGGATCCACTACCCAACACTTTCCAGGGGTAAAAGGGTGCATCAAGTCATAGAGGCTAAGTGATTGCAAGGTTGATTTTGCAGAAGACATAGTTGAAAAGTGGCTTAAACATGAGTCCAAGTGAAGACGGCTCAAGGCCAAAAGGTTCATATAGTCAATATCCAATGTAGTAGTACAACTCAACACAAAGGAGCCTTTAGGGTATAAGGCCATAAAATAGTGTAGAAGAACAATAATGAGTCTTCAACGCATAAACAATGGCAAGACTAAAGAGAACTCCCTAGCCTACTCAATATAGCATCATGGGCTACAAATGTCAGCGAGGATCTAACTAATATGCCCATGTAAAGGCTATCTCTACCATCATGTCATGATTTTAAAGTCAGTGAGTGAAAATTGTTTGTGAACCAAGACATGATGGGGTTGACCCTATGGCAAACATATCGTAGTATGGAGGCTAGTATGCAAAATGCAGCGGAAAGTGGTATTCCCTAACCTATATGCTACTAAGAAAACGATACCTGCCATGACGGGTCTGCGGTCATGGGACCAAAACTCTTTTTCGAAGAAGTCTCCAAAATTTCTTGTAAAGACAACCCATCCCCGATACTCCAAGCCAAAAGGTCAAAAAGTCCATAAGATAAAAATCAACTTTTGAAAAAATAATTGTCATTTTGCAACCTATATAGGGACTTTTGGACTCACACTTTTTTCATTTGTGTTTTGAGCGAGGAGCTGTGGAGACAAACTCAAACAAACTTCCTCTGTCAAATCCAACCATTCAAATCACTCCAAAACTTCCAGGTAACCCTTTTATCATGTTTTTAATCATTTGTGATACTTTTTAGATGTGTTTTTCATAATTTGACCATAGGAAAATATGCTAAAAATTTCAACTATGCGTACACGCGGGTTGAATATAGGTAACCCGCATGTACGAGGCCCGTACACGTGATTGTGTAAAAAGGGAATCCGTGTGTGTGCGAGTAAAAAATTTTAAACATAAATCTAATGATTTGAAACATCTTTTTTGGGCAAGATGACAATCACCTAGTGAGAAAGCCATCAAAATATGAACATCCTTTTAATCAATAAAATCATTGACTTAAAATAAAAGTGGCCTACAATTGAATGTTATATCAACAATGTCAATAACTAACATCAGGTGAGAAATACAAGCCATGCATATTGGATTAGTGAAATAATTGATCTGATAAAGCTCAAAATTAAACTAATGACTTACAGCTAAGAAATGCAAATAAATGACTTATAACTAAGACATAAGGTTGCCCTTTCAATCCTACTGTTAAAATAACTCTTCTTTATGTCACAGACCATTAAACGTTTTCTAATACCATGTGGAATTGGTATTGTAACATTAACCTCTAATAGTTTGTGTCCACGACTACTTCTCAAGATTTTCTCCATTACCAACATTTGGGGCTATATAAGATACATGTAAAAACCATCAACATGAAAATGAAATCTACATCCTTGTAAAAACATTGGAGGAAAAAAAATATCGACAAATTGAAACAGAGTGTAGGATACCTCATTCCTGCAATATGATTATCTTGTCATGAACAATAAAAAAATAAATCAAGAGAAATGTATTTTTTGCCACATTTTGACAATGAACTATTTTGCATATTCAATGAACAATTGATGAAAAAGGTTAGTTAAACATTGTCAACATTACAATTATAGTAGAACATAAAGGAACCGACCCAACACATATATAATCCTCAACATAAGTATCTATACATATAAGTATTTATTTAGGACATTGTATTTTGTGAAAATGTGGCAGTCAAATATTTGAAATAACACAATTTATGGTACCACTACCTTATGAAGTCCATTCATTTAAGTATTTACGAAGTCCGTTCAAGAATTTATTCAAAGTTCAAAGCTCAAACAATTAACATGTTGCCTAAAAAAACTCAGATTTGAAAAGGAGATAACCCAAAGATGTAGAGTATATATCTCACATTTATATATCCTAATTTCCAGACATTGAAATGACACTTTTTAGCATACTATTGTGAATTCAACCCAAAATGCTAGAAAAAAATATTGATGGTTATTTTGCTAATATAGAAGTTTTATACATGCATTTATTTAAATAGTTAGCTTGCAATCTCAAACATATCTAAGGATGCACACAATACGTTGCATCTTTGGTGTTGGTGTGTGAACTTGAGACAATGAAGTCCAACATTTAATAGTTTGCCTACAATATGCACTACGTGAATAGGTGAACAATAGTATTGTAGGTATGTGTTATGAATAAATGTATTGCGGGACAATAAGAGTATTGTTGGAACAGTCACGTCCAACCCTTCCAAGTTTTCATATAATTTTCACTAGTATAATAGGTGAACAAAGGGAGACTTTGGGTTGGACACAACATTGTTTTGCCAATGACTTGGTTGGGTACCTAAGTCGCAAAAAAATAAGGATATTTATGAGGGCATGATAGCTAGGGAGTTCCAGGGAATGCCAAGGAATGCTAGGAAGTACTAATACATACTAGACAGTTCCAAGGCATGATAGGCATGCCAAGACAAGCCAAGTTCTAAGCCATGCCAAGTCTACCAGGTGACATAGTGTGGCGCAAATGCATGCTAGGAAGCATGAGGGCCAAGTACTAAGGAAGCACAATGGAGCACTAGTTTAAAATGCATGGAAGTGAAGCGTTAGCAAGTTCCAAGTGTGCTAAGGAGGGAGTGACAAGGTATGTTAGGCAGTGCCAAGGCATGTCAGAGTTGCTACGGAAGCATACCAGTATGTGTTAAGTGCCAAGATGTGCCAATGTGTGCTAAGGAGTTTTAGGGAGTTCAAGAGAAACACAAGGGAGCACTAGTTTAAAATGCATCGAAATGAATGAATAAGAGTGTGCGACAGGGAGTGTTAGCAAGTTCTAGGTGTGCTAAGGAAAGAGTGATATGGTATGCTAGGCAACACTAAGTCCCAAAAAAAGTAAGGGTAGTTGTTAGGGCATGATAGATAAGGAGTGCCAGGGCATGCCAAGGAATGAAAAGGTGTTCCAACACATGCCAGATAGTCTCAATGCATGTTG
Organism: Pinus taeda; assembly: GCA_000404065.3. Classification (NCBI taxonomy): domain Eukaryota; kingdom Viridiplantae; phylum Streptophyta; class Pinopsida; order Pinales; family Pinaceae; genus Pinus; species Pinus taeda. The sequence continues at coordinate 57,676 of APFE031213622.1, forward strand.
AGGAGTGTTAGGGAGTGACATAATATCACAAGGGATAACTAGGTCAAAATGCATGGAAATGAACGAATAAGAGTGTGTGTCAAGGAGTGTCAATGAATTCTAGGTGTCTCAAGGATAAAGTGTGTTAGGAGAAGGTCAGAATAAGAATTATAGGAGGCAAGAATATGGTTAGAATAAGGGGCTAAAAAAACAAGTTTCAAACAAAGGGATACTTTGGGTTGGGCACAACATTCTTTTTCCAATGACATGGTTGGGTTTCCAAGTTGCAAAAAATTTAAGGCTATTTATGAGGGCATGATATCTAGGGAGTACCAAGGTGTGCCAGGGAATGGCAGGTCATACTATCACATGCTAGATAGTTCCAAGGAATTATAGGCATGCGAGGATGTGTCAGGTGCCAAGGTGTGGCATGTATGCATGCTAGGGAGTGTGATGGCCAAGTGTCAGGGAAACACAAGGGAGCACTCATTTAAAATGCATGGAAATGAAGTGTCAGCGAGTTCTAGGTGTGCTAAAGATAGAAAGAAAAGGTATTCTATGTAGGTTTTAAGCTTGTACAAAAATTACCTACATACGAATTCTAAAACACAAAAAATAAACAATGCAAGAGCATAACAGATAAAACACATATACATATAGATTTTCCCCTGGATCCCAAAACCGAGTGTTGGCTTGTATGGGCTTGACCTAGGTTCAGAGGTGATTTAGCCAAGAAACTCCTGGTACTACTGGCCCTTTCGGCAATAGTCCATGGAGCGTAGACTGTGGTCTCACCCGAAGTAGTATGGGAGGATGCTAGAACCAAGTTTCTGCACCCTTGGGATGTCTGGTGAGCTTCTAGGGGTCCGCAGTTTGACCCTACACGCACGTCGCTATGCACACTTGCTATCCCTTTGCAACCTGCGATGCTGCTTCTGCACAGCCCTACTCAGGGCACAACCCGTAATATCCAAGTCCCTTGCTATGTAATCTGTTATTAGCTGGTTACTTAACTTGTTTAGCTAAGACTAATTATTATTACAGCATATTCAACAATCATATCAGTGCGCGCGATAAATAAAATAGTATAACTGTAAAGAATGTAATGCATAGTAGATACAAAGAAATAGGAATCAACTTCTCTTTATTTATATTCAATCCTAATTACAGACTCGACACTGCCCTGCACACTTAGCTGCAGGGGTCTGCGCACTCAGCTGCGGACTCTACTAGGCCTCTGTACACTCAGCTGCAGAGCCTTTTCCAACTACTATGACCCAATACAATTATAGTCCTACTCTAAGATCGAACCATTCGTATTATTTTCTCTTCTTCCTTCACTCCCTTTACAACTTAGAGCCTTGCTCTATTGTAGGCCGACATGACTTTACATTATATTACATTACTTTAGGGTGGACAGCCATATGACTTAACCTATACTTCGTGCTCTGCACCTACAAATCGTGGAGTCTTACAAAACCTTTGAATAAAACTTGGGCTTTGAACCCCAAAACATGTTGTGGGGGGTTTCCATGCCAGCCAGGCCCCCAACACAATCATCGTGACTCATCCCGAGTCACTCTGCTCGTGTAGTGACCTTGGCACGGAACCCCTCCAACTAGTCCCATACTGCTCGAAGGTCCACGGCACACTGTTCTATGATTTGTTGGACCTGCTACATGCAGTCCTCTGATGCTTCTTTGTGAGGATCTACTACTTGCCTTAGCGCATATAGTTCTGGAATCTGTGCGAGCTTGCCCTCAATGTCGGCCATAATGGTGAAGGCCTAATCAATCCAAGGCTGGACGTGTGCCTTAAGAAGTGCCTCTTTGTATCTAGCAGCATCCACCTACTCTTTCAACGCCCTTTCTTGTTGCATTTTTGCGAGTCGCTGGGTGAGGATGACTATTTGCACAGGTCCCCTAACATTATCATATTGTTCTTGCAGTTCATGCACCTCTGTTTCCAAGCACTGTATGTTGGGGTCCTCTTGCAACGATGTGAGGACATCAAAATCTTGGTCCAACATACTTGTACAGTCCTACACTGCCCATCCAATTTCTTCCAGTCCTATTTGAATTTCACTAATGCACTGCTCTCTTACTTCTGGAGGAGTGGAAGGTTGCACCTTCATCCATAACTCAGCAATATGGAGGTTCAACTCCAGCTGCACTCATGTTGTTTCCTCATGCATGCTTCGAACTCCACTTGCCAGATAGTTGATCCGCATCTCTATTGCTAGGTCTGTGGTGATGGACAACTTTGGGACTCATCGGCATGCTTCATTCACTATATTCATGATCTGTTGGTTATGTGACAACAGTTCATCCCACTGTAGGCTAAGTTGTTTGATGTTGATCTTCTGCTCACTCATCACTTGAATTGCATGGCCTTCCCTGGCGCAGAGCTCTACTATTGTGCCATCCTGCAACTGGTACAGTGTGTCTTGTAGAAGGGCAGTTAAATTTAGGCCAAATATTTTTGATCTTGCCCACCGTGGCTCTGTCGTCCTCTTTCTTTATTTTTAGTGCTCCTTATGTTAGCACTACGGTATTGGCCATCTTTGCGCATAGCAGCTACTCTGCTGCTGATGTACTTGCTATGCCGTAGGTGGCTATGGTTCCTTCCTATGGAGACCACACCTGTAGTTCCTATAGTTGCACCCTTAGGGCCCCCAAAACAATCTGCTACTTCGACCTGGCTTCGTGGATCACATCCTTAGTGACCTCGCAAACCATTTCGCTGATGTTGTAGAGGTCGCCTTCTATTAGTGTGATTGGTTCGATGGCCAATTTGGAAGCCTTGACCTTTTTTCATGGACACGATCTCCTCCTGACGCGCGGCCTTTTCAGCTGGGTGGACATTGTTCCCAAGTTTGTGCCTTCTTCTGTGTCCTCTACCCCCTGTCCTGTAGAAAAGTTCTGTCCCTCCTCACCCTGTGTTGTGGTGGCCCATGTTGCCTACGCCACTATTGCTTCTTCGGCGGCCTTTTTCTACTCTGCACCTGCCCTTACTGCTTCGTAGATAGCCCTTACCTCCACGGCCACTTGTTCATTGCATCCTTGCTAGGCCAACTTCGTGACATGTAACTTGGTTGCATCCTTCAGCTTCTGTGTTGCTGTTCTATCCACCTCTGCCAAATCTAGGGTGTGCCACTCAAGGGCCATGATTCCAGCACTGAAAATATTGCATCATCGATAGCGATGAAGGGGAGCTTGGTCCATTGCTACAATGGGTCCTTACGCACCTTGATGTACACATTATGCATGACCACCTTGAAGCCTGCAAAGCTCTGCAAATTATTGTACACTGTGGGGGACATGCGCGGTCATCTGTTGATCCACATTCAGATGCTCACCTCCATAATAATCCAAAAGATCTTGGTCTTGCGAATCTTCTTGGTGTCCTTGGTGGCCAAGAGTGACACGTACTTTGCAGCCTCTAGTAATTCCTAATCAATACTCAAGAACTGACTCTCCTCGGGCAGTTCCCCTGTTACCAAAAAAATACACAACAGAAACCACACATAGTGGAAGGTCTTTCCCTACTCTTGGGCTTCCTTGCAGTTAGTCATGAACTCCTCGTAGAGGAATTTGGCCAAGTTGAATTGGACCCCTTCGCACATTGTTCTACCAGCACAACTACCAGCACTGGTACCTCATCTCCACAGCATTTTCTCATTACCTTCCCAGCCAGGAGCTGGGTGGCTACGTGCACCCCTTTATCTTTAATGCCACTGATTGTGTAACCCCTCTTTTTCTTCTCCAGCTTGTATTTTTTCTCCATGGCCTCTGCAATCGCCAAATCTCTGCTTGTTCCTGCTATCACTGCAGGGTCCTTTCCCTTATAGGGGAGTCAGGAAATCCTAGGGACAAGATCTGTCGTGATGGGAATAGGCTCTTCTAGCCATAAGTACCCATCATGCACTAGGCAAAGTATTTGCCTGATGATGAAAATAGTGATAGGTGCATAGTGAAAGTGTAGAATCCACAACAGATGAAGTAATCTAGCCTTCTCCACACCGCGCAAGCATTTCTGCGGCTCTAGGATTGTGACTGACCCCTTCCTACTTTGCTTCATGAGGCTCTCCATCTCCAAGTGTGGGGACTTCTCGCTATCCATGAGGTCCCAATCTTCAAACTTCATTATGGGTACATGACCCAGGTGCGAGCCCTCAAACACAATTCCATCGGGGAGGAGCAAGGGTTGAAGTGTGCTTTTAGTGGCATCCAAGTCCTTGCATATCTTGGCTTTCCCTTTTCATGGAGGAATGTACTCGGGCAATTTCATTGTAGCACGCACTGGATGGATGTCTTCTTCCATGTCTTCTGCTACATCTATCCCATCGACGAGAGCCTATAGGTCAACCTCCTCATCACCTGTCTCAATGGTGACAACCTTGCCCTTCTCTTCCATTGAAAGTTTACCAAACCGTTTATTCCTTGGGGACATGCGAACTGGTCCCACTACTTGCTTATCTTTCTTGATCCTTGATGTCTAAGGCAATTTCGAGATTTCTGGCGCAACCCTAATGCCTTCGGGAACACCATGTACCATGGGGTTCTATGTGGCCTCGTCAGTGGTTACTTCTACAAATCCTAAACCTCTCTTGGTAGTTGTCATCTTGATTGAGCTATCTATGGTTGTTCATGAACTTTGGGGCTCAAATCTTGCTTGCCTCTCAACACTTTGTGCTCTAATGAAATTCTCAAATCTCAAATGAACAAGTGTTGTCTCGTGGTTAGCCCTTGGAGTTTTATAGCACATTTTGAATTCAAATCCAACCATTCCCCCCAATTATGGGCCATCAATGCTTTCGTGGCTACAGATTGCCCCAAATCTATCCCTTAATTTGTGTCTTAAATGCCTGCCACCTGCTCCCTTTTTCCTTAAATTGGACATCTTATCATGAACAATGGCACCAATGGTTACTTCCCAGCCTACCCACATGGCAGTACAGCCCCCCGTGCATGGGTGTGACCCTTGTGTCATGCTGATTCTGCACACACCTCCCTCATCGCGTAGCCCCCAAATAGACTCTTTTAGAATCCCGCGCTCTCTTTCAACTATCTGGAGTGCTGAGACTGTGCTCCCTATTGCTAGTCACGTAGTCACACCACCTGTGTGAGACTTCAACTCACCTTTTAGCATAGTCCACGGAAACTCCTCAATTGTCTGCATGACCGTTGGTGCCGCACGTTCTACTATATGCAGTGCACTTCCCTGGTTACTGCATCTGGTGAGGTGCGGTCTTAGCCATGACAAAAGAGTCATAAAATCTCGGCGACAATGTTCTAATGAAATTGTATGGTCATTCATATCTTGCTTTGTCATCTTTGGTTTATTGATGAGACATGCTTTCGTGATCTCGTTTTCCAGCCTTGTGATCTTAGCGGCCATCCAAATGCTTTTCTTCCTCAATCATTCCCAGTCCTGTTTGAGTTCACAAAGTCTAAGGTTCCCTCATCGAATGGCATGCTGAATCCTTAGATGTTCATCCTCGCATAGATGTGTGATTTCTTTCTCCTCGCCATCGCACACTATCACAACTGTGGGAGCTATTACGTGTGGACTCCTTTTTGTATTATCTTCAGAAATTACAATTTTTACTCTATTCTGCATCTTTGGAATCGTCTCCATGTTCAAGGTTTTGTACATGGTCCTATAGGCCCATTGAACTACAGGTACACATAGGTCTCAATCAATTTGTCTTGCCTAGTGAACCTTGTTCAGTACTCCGCACACCCTATCGAATACCTCGTTGTGGATACCTGGTAGCACGTGTTGCCTTTCCTATTGCTGTAGTTTGTTTTGATTCTCTAGTCTACGGGTGGTGTGCGCTTGTGTAGACTGTATAGCATATATCTGTAACCATCAAGAAAGGTGGGCATGCGAGTTGTTCCACCCCTGCTGATTAGCTTTCGTTCGAAGCAAGGCTTTCCAAAACATAGGCGCATGATCCTTCTGCATCTGCACCAGTCCTCAAAATTTCCTTGATGCATATCCCGCCATCATGCGAGTGTTGCGCACAATGCCCACTTCAGCGCATCCAACCACTGTTATTCTGGTACTGCGCTTTCAAATTTTCTCAGAAATTCATCCACCATTGTCAATCCATCATATTCTAGTAGCTCCCTTTCCTCTGTTGTCACGAAATGCAATGATCTAATCATTAGGTTCTAATTCAACATTGTTACTTCATGCAGTCAATTCTTCCATCGCTCTATCTTTTCGTCTGAATCTGAAGTGCAAGAGCTTTCACGCTCCCATGAAATCCTTCCGTCTGCAGTTGGATTCACCCAATCATGTCCTCACGTAGTTATCTTGTAAATTTTTGTGTGTGGAGCATGATTGTTCAGAGGTATTTGTTTCAGCCGGACGTATACCCCAGGAAGTTTGTACACCCCTCCACACAAGGGGGTGTAGCACCCCCAAAGCCAAAAATAGATGTAAAATTGCCTTGTAAAAGTATAGTAATTTCTAGTCAATCTGGGTTGTTCATTAGACAGATGATCTGATGATAGAACTTATGTTTAGTTTAGGGTTTTTTTCCCTAGAAGGTAACCCCTCTTTTTGTATGAGGGCATTGTATTTGAGACTATGATATAGATGTGTATTCTCTGAGCGAGAAACAGAGAGGTGAGACTGTGAGAGAAAACAGACGATATTACAGTAGATCTACTGTAGGTTGTGTCTCTTCATTTTGTTGGATAATAGAAAGGAAGGCCTAGCTATTCGCAGTGGACGTAGCCCAAACTGGGTGAACCACATATATCTGTGTCTCTCTTGTTTTATGCATTTTTTGTGTTTATATTTCTACAATATTTTATGTGTTCCATTGCTCCATAATATATAATTTTATAACAACTGGTATCAGAGCCGAAGGTCTATTTGGATGATAAACTTGCAGGAAAGAAGGGTTCCTCATTCGAGTGGGAGCAATGGCAGAAGATGGTAAGTTTAGGGTTGAGAAATTTAACGGCCAAAACTTCTCGTTGTGGACGATGCAGATGGAAGATTATCTATATCAGAAAGATCTATACCTACCATTGGGCAGAAAAACAAATATGCCAACAGGTATGATAGATGAAGAATGGAACCTTCTCGATATAAAGGCACTCGGAACAATACGATTGTGCCTCGCAGCGTCGGTCACCTTCAACATTTCGAAGGAAACAACAACAGAGGGTTTGATTAAGGCATTGGAGAAACTATATGAAAAACCCTCAACCTCAAACAAGGTATTTCTTATGAAATAATTATTTAATATGAAGATGTCGGAAGGTGGATCTGTTGCAGACCATTTAAATGATTTTAATACTGTTACAAGTTAGTTATGCTCTGTAGGGGTAAACTTTGATGATGAAGTTAGAGCTCTATTATTCTTGTGCTCATTACCAGAAAGTTGGAATGGATTAGTAATGGCCATTAGTAACTCTGTGTCTGCATCTAGTACTTTAAAGATTGATGATGTTGTCGGTGCTATCCTTAGCGAGGAAATGCAACGGAAAATCTCTGGTGAGACATTGGGTAATGCTTTGAGTGCAGAGTCTAGGGGAAGAAAAATGGAAAGAGCAAAGAGCTCAGGATATCGCAGTAAATCAAGGAAAGGCAGATCCAAGTACAGATCAAGGATAGTGTGCTGGAAATGTGGAAAGAAAGGACACCTGAAGAAAGACTATAGATCTCGGAAGGGAAAAGAAGGAGATGCATAATAAGAAAACAATCATGAAAAAAATGTGATAAGTGAGGTGCTACAAGATGCTTTGATTCTTTCTTTTGAACATATTACTGATTCTTGGGTGGTAGATTCAGGGGCCTCATTCCATGCCACACCTGATAAGAAATAATTTCATGACTATGTACAAGGAGATTTTGGACAAGTTCGTTTGGGTGATGATAAACCCTGTAAAATTGTTGAAATGGGTAAGGCTCTTGTAAAACAGCAAAATGGAAACCAATGGCTACTAAAGGAGGTAAGGCATGTTCCAGATCTAAAGAAAAATCTGATTTCAACAGGGCAGTCAGGCGGTGAATGTTGTGTGACAACTTTCATAGATAAAGCTTGGAAAGTCACCAAAGGAGCCCTAGTGGAAGGCAAAAAGGTTGGTACATTGTATTTAACTCTGTTAATGCGTTAACTTCCAAAGGAGAAAATGCAGCATTATGGCATCATAGACTCGGACACATGAGTGAAAAGGGGATGAAGATTCTTCACTCAAGGAATTTGTTGCCGGGTTTGAAGAATGTTGATTTGTAATTCTGTGAGAATTGCATTTATGGAAAGCAGAAGAGAGTCAGATTTCTCAGAGTTGAGAAAGAAAAGAAGAGTGAAAAATTAGAGCTTTTGCATACAGATGTATGGGGACCTGCTCAGGTATCATCTCTCGGTGGATCTCGTTATTATGTTACTTTTATTGATGATGCAACTAGAAAAACTTGGATTTACTTTATTAAGAATAAATCTGATGTATTTGATACTTTCAAGAAATGGAAAGCTTTGGTTGAGATTGAGTCAAGAAAGAAAATGAAGTGTCTCAGATTAGACAATGGAGGTGAATATTGCAAAAAATAGTTTGATAGGTGCTATTTAAAGCATGGAATTCGCAGAGAGAAGATAGTTCCAAGAAAACCAAAAGAAAATGGTGTGTCAGAAAGGATGAACAGAACAATCATGGAGCGTGCAAGGTGCATGAGATTGCATGCAGGATTGCCTTTACAGTTTTGGGTAGATGTTGTAGATACTGTTGTTTATCTAATAAACAGAGGGCCTTCAAGTTCCTTGGATGGTGGTTTTCCAGAGGAAGCATGGACAGGTAAAAAGGTAAACTACTCCTTTTTAAAGCCTTTTGGTTGTTAGGCCTTTGTCCATATTGATAAAGAAAATAGAACAAAGCTTGAGGGAAAGTCAAAGAAATGTACCTTTATTGGATATGGTGTTAATGATTTTGGTTATCTCTTATATTATTACGAAAATCACAAAATAATTAGTAGCAGAGATGTAACATTCAATGAAAAGGTCTTGTATAAGAATCAGTTGCAGGAAAAGAAACAGGAAGAAAACAAGGAATACGCAATCCTTGATGAGATCACTGAAAAAGTAAAGGTGCCTGAAAATAATAATAATCAACAACCACAACAACAACAACCACCACAAAAGCAACAGGCACCCCAAACACTTGAGAGTGTTGTTAGAAGATCTACCAGGATAAGTAGACCCCCTGAGCGATACTCTCTTTCAATATATTATTTATTGTTGACTGATTCTGGTGAACCCGAATGTTATGAAGAAGCAATGTAGGTTGAAAGCAGGAAGAAGTGGGAGGCAGCCATGGAAGAAGAGATGAACTCCTTAATGCATAACCAGACTTGGGACTTAGTCAGGTTGCCTACAGGAAAAACTACATTGAAGAATAAATGGGTTTATAGGCTGAAGGAAGAAGATGGAGGAAAACAAAGGTACAAAGCTAGACTTGTGGTGAAGGGGTTTGCACAGAAGAAAGGTATTAATTTTGATTAAATATTTTCTCTTGTTGTTAAAATGACTTCAATCAAAACTATTTTGAGTCTAGTAGCAGTTCAAGATTTTCATCTTGAGTAGTTAGATGTAAAAACATCCTTTCTCCACGGGGATTTGGAGGAAGAGATATATATGCAGCAGCCACAAGGATATGAAGTTAAAGGGAAGGAGAAACTAGTGTGTAGGTTGAAGAAGAGCTTGTATGGCTTAAAACAGGTGTTACAAAAAAATATCGTCACCTTGATTATTTGCAGTTGGTGTAGGCCTATCATCACCTATACCAACTTGCTAAGCAAGTCTTAATCCTTAGCTCTTCAAAGCAAGCTTGAAAAATGAGAGAAAGACATGAAAAAAGCAATGTAACTCTGGTTTCGCACTTTCTCTTACTTTTGCCTGCAGGCCCGCACCTTCTGTTCAGGAAATCTGCGTACTTATATGCTCTGTATGTAAAGGGGAGGGTGCGTACCCCTTTAAAAGTCAAAATGCGCAATATTTATCTTAAAAAACTCATCTTGGGTTGATTCTAGAGTTTTCTAGAAGGATTTGTTATGTGGATTGTTCGCTCCAAGTGGTTCAGGCATCCCATCATAGGAGGAACTAATCCCTTGTTGAGAGGAGCTATCCCTTTGAAGGAGGGACTCTATCGCTTTGAAGGAGGAGCTGGTAACTGATCTCCATTGCACTATAAATTGAGGCATTGGGTCAGTGGCCAGAGAGGTTAGAAGCTGAACTTTTGAGGGTAAATGCTAGTGAAATCAAGACTTCCTATTTGAGCTTAAGAGGAGAGATCACATACCTTTTTAGTTTCATTGGGGAGTGAGTGAAGCTTGACAAAGTAGAGGAGACTTCTTGTTGGACCCTGGGAGGAGCTTGTACAGCGTCAAGGCAAAGGTTGTAAGGTTCTTTTCCTTTTGAATTAATACAATCAAGCTCATTTTTCTCAACAAGTATCTCATGTTATTTGTTTCATGAACTCCTTGACTTTCATGTTAAATATGTTTTATAATATTG